>CABFOV010003311.1:35780-54123 GCA_902141375.1 Timema poppense | reverse complement strand
CCCTCCTCTTTCCTATAAGCCATACACCAACACCCCAAACAAGTTTACTCAAATTGCAAATCACAAAGAGAATTAGAATACAATGGTAATTTTTTTTTTGTTCAAGCGAACATTTGCAAATTGTCTGGCTATAAACAAAATACCATTGACTAGTTGTCTGAAAAGTTTTGTTCATTGAAAGAGGGTATTATGGGATTGCTGGGAACTGAAATATTGTGTTCAAACTGCTACCCCTTTACAACAAAAAATTTGAAAGTGAGTAGTTTTACTTGGAAGTGCTGTCATCACTGAGGACCTTGACTAGCACTCCCCAGTGCCCAAAGACTCAACCTGGCTCAAGGAGTGCGGCGAAACTCCCGTAAGGCCGAGCGTCTGCTGTATACCTTTTATATGCCATAGGTCATGTTCGCCTTAGTTAAAACTTGAACCTAATTGGTTTGCACTCACACAGCTTACAGGACGGACGAAGGCAAACCGTGGGTGCTACCGGTTGTCCGTAAGACAGAGTTGCAATTGGCCAATGACGAGACTCTCAACCATGAGTATCTTCCTGTGCTGGGTTTGGAGGCCTTTAGTTCCGCAGCGACATCTATGTTACTGGGGGCGGATCATAGCGCCATCTTGGAAGGCAGGGTAGGAAATACAATTTTTTACCAACTTGAACTATATTTTAACTGAAACTGTGGTATAGTGGTCAGAGGTCCCGGGTTCAATCAACGGTGCATACAGATTTTCTGTGAATCAATGGATCCTGGAATGAGATCAACTCGGCCTCGTGAGTACACTTGAGGAGCTACTTGGATGAAACATTAGTGGCTCCGGTTTATAAAACTCAGATTAAGGGCTGGAGAGTTTGTTGTGCTGACCGCATGACACCCTCTATACACAGAAGTTGGCATTATCTTTGCCATCAAATGGTGGCTGCTAGGTCAGTTTGGCTTGATTGCGGTCTGTTGCCGTGGGTTTTTTTTAAAACCATATTCTGCCATTAACTTAGCAACACCTAACAAGGTTAACTGTTTATTTGAGTAATATACATTTATAAAAACTTTAATATAAAAACATTTAATAAAATCTGTTAGAAAAGAAAATTACAATTTGAATGATCTAATTCTTAAAGTTTTTAAGCCTAAAAACAATTTTCCATCAACAGTTAAATGGATTCATGAATAGTATTTCATGTAAGGAAAACATGTAAGTTACTATTAATACGTTATATTGTTTGTTGACAGGCATTCGGTGTCCAGACGTTGAGCGGAACGGGGGCGCTTCGTGTCGGTGCAGAGTTTTTAGCTCGTCAACTTGGCTATAGGACATTTTACTTCTCTCAACCTACCTGGGGTAATTTTATAATTACTTGTTGCTTGTTCAAAATAACACAAGACAATATACGTATCAAAAGAACTAGTCACATATCCACCACCATGTGGTCATGTGACCTAACACATCACTCTTGTGTTGGACTGGAGTGCAGATGAGGGGGCGATCAGGGTTAGAATACCGGTGTACTAGGGGTGTTTTTTCCTAAATGAGTTCTCTTTTTCCCTCTACACAAATGTGAGTACATCTTTAAAATTCCACCTTCCTCGTTCCTATTTCAATAGCGTAATTAATGTTTACAACTGTATAATCCTAACAGGTACTAAGGCACGGTGAAAACAAAAAGTCTCATAACCCATTCATTAAACATTTTAGTATGAGTATAGTTTAGAAATCCGCTCTAATCAGGAAGTCCCATGTGCTAATAATACAGGTTTGTTAAAGATCATGGGAAAACCATGCATGACTTTTAGTTTTACTGGAAGAAGGAAAAGGAAAGAGGGATAAAAACATATAAAAGGGAACAAACACAAAATTGCTTTTACAATGAAAAGATGACATAAAGAGATACTTTTTAAGTTTACAAAACCTCACAGTGACTTGGAGTCATGAAGTTTGATTTACTGATTTGTTGTTTTAATAATTTGAAACATGTCCAGTATAGTCCTACGTAGAGCGATTTATGTCTTTTCTCCGGTTAAAAGCCGCTCCCTCCGTTATAATGTGATCGTTTGTACTCATTGCCGAAACAGAAAACCATCGTCTGGTGTTCCTGAATTCGGGTTTCACGGAACCTCGGGAGTACAGGTACTGGGACGCCAACAGCCGCACCTTGGATCTTAACGGTTTCCTGGAAGACCTTCGGGAGGCCCCAGAGAACTCTGTCATCATTCTGCACGCGTGTGCGCACAACCCCACTGGGTGTGACCCCACACACGAACAGTGGGAGAAGATTGCTCAAGTTATAGAGGTGATGAAAAAGACAAACTTATAAAGTAAAAATTTAATCATTCTACTTTACTAAGTGTGTGTGAAACTTCAAATTGGCTTTAAAAAAATGTCATCCTCAACTTAATTTTTTTTTTTTTGACAGTTACAAAGCTTTACCATTGAAAATATTGACAGCAAAAATACTCATGAATGTTGAATTATTGCCATTCTGAGCTGTTACTGGTAGGCCCTATGTGCATTACAAATTAATATTCAAATAAAAAAAAATCTGATGTTAACTAGTTATCAGCTGAACACAATACAAACATTAAGTGCAGTAAAACATTTTCTAAGCTACTCTCTTCGGAATCGCTCCAAATTGAAAAAAAAAGGTACTTTGCACACCCCAAATAAGTATGTGTTTTAAATTTGTAATATATTATATATTGGCCTGTCAGGTTTGCAAAATTACTAATGTGGTTATGTCTTTCCTTTATTTAAAAATAATATGTAGGTTGTAGTATTTGGACACATTATATATAATAGAGCAATAACTTATATATAAATAATTATGTTTCAGGAAAAGAAACTTTTCCCCTTCTTTGACTCTGCCTATCAAGGCTTCGCCTCCGGTGAGCTAGAGAAGGATGCATGGGCTGTGAGATATTTTGCAAGTCGAGGGCTAGAGATGGTTTGTGCCCAGTCGTTCGCCAAAAATTTTGGTCTTTATAGTGAGTACTTGTTTACTTGGAAATGTAATACATATCTTAGCGATAGTTCTACTTTGATTAGGATCTTTCTTCAACTTAAGTTTAGGTAGATCATAAATAAGGTTAGTAGGGCCCCGCTCCAATGGTGGGCTAGGTTCCAGAGCCCTGCTGTAAAGCAAAACAAAGCCTCTTTTAACTTTCAGATGCATATAAAATCCTAATAACATGTTTATACTGTCGTATATAAAGTGCGCAATAGAGCTACGCCTAAAAAGTGGTACAAAAATCATTTGAATGGAAACAATTTAAAACAACCTTATGAAAACTATTTAATGATCATTCGATAATCGATAGTTAAAATAATTTGATGGTGCCTATCACTACTGTAAAGAGATTGAATTGTGACACAAAATGGCGGCCAAAGAGATTTACTGCATGAGTCATGATTTTTTTTAAGTAACATGTCTTACTATACATTTTGGTGACCTGGTGGTCTAGGGGTAAGGTGTCAGACTTCTATGCCGGGGTCCGGGGTTCAATCCTCGGTCTCGGCACAGATTTATCTGATTACCAAACCCTTCCTTCACCTCTGACAAGACGTGTATTAATCACAACTTGTGAATGTGTGGAATGCCAGGCCTCCACCGTGGTTCGGATCCCACGTTAAACTGTAGGTCCTCCATTTCATCTCACAATCACCCTACCATTACACATTAGCGTAGGTGCGTGTAACCCGAACGGGTAGTAAGACGCGGTGATAATAAGAATAATACTATTCATTTGGGCTATATGCTCTATGTAATGCTGAAAAACGCCGTAAGAGCGAGATAAGCACCGAACACAGTGAACATGAAACCAACCTGAAGGATAGTTAGATTAGGACTAGATATAAACAAACACACTTCACTCTTCATTTCTTCTTACACTTTTAACACTTTCACAATTACACATTGTTTTTAAATTTTCAGAAATAATTCTTTTTCATATAAAGAGACACATTTACATGCTTGAAGAAGTTGTAATCCCATAGTTAGAGCCCCGTGGAAATGGTTTTATTTTAAGTTAAATTTCGTTTTTTAAATCCCAACTTTTCGGTGCTATTTCGTGTTTATTTAAAATTACATGTGTTTTAAGTATTATTTACTTATTGAGACAATATATACAAAATTAATATTTATTATTGAAATGTTATATATATTTGCTTTAAAATTCTTTTTCAAGTTTGTCCGCATATTTCACAATTTTCTAGCCTAAAGTTAGCTGCACTACAACAAAATACTAATCAAATTAAAACATGGTCAAAATTTCTTATTAATTTCGTGTATATTTAAAGATTTTTTTTAAAAGTGGTGTTATTTCGTTTTATCTCGCTTTCAAAAACATTGTAAATCATATCTAAAAACTATCAAAGGAAAAAGTATTTGATTCCATCTTTGTATGACACTTTTCGCTTTATTGCGTCTCACCATATCATAGTCTATATATTTATAGAGCCATAAAAATAGTTTAATATTATTAGTAAAGACTAAACACATGTACCCTTAAAGATTTTGTCAATATCTGACCTAAACTCAAACTCTGATTGCCAATATCTCAGCCACATAGGCAGCCTACTTGATACAATCACTTTTTGTATGTTATCATTTTAAATTGTGGATTCGCATTTTGAAAAACCTGAAATTGAATGGTTGTTTTTGCTCATATATTTGACTGGTTGTTTTTGCTCATATTTTTGACAAAAGATATATTTAAAATGTACTTTTTAAATCAAATGTTATCAAACATTATCAGTGCATATAAAAGTAGTTAAAACGTTTTGTTAACATTAATAATAACTAAAACGTTCCAAATTTCAGATGAGCGTGTGGGCAATATCACGGTCATCCTCAAGGACAAACAGGATCTTATCCCCATCAAGTCTCAACTCACGCTTACAGTGAGGGGGATGTATTCTAACCCTCCCAACCACGGGGGTAGAATAGTGGCCACCGTACTCAACAACCCCCAACTTTATGACGAGTGGTATGTGATGAGTTAATTTGAATTAAGAAGGTGTCTATAAAGTCATCTGTTTATTTATTTAATATATTTTGTAGTGATTTGCGAGAACCATTTTTTCAATTCGAGACTAGAATATAAAAAAAGTATTGAGACATGAGATTGAGACGAGAAAACATCCTTTGAAAGTAAGAAAATTTAGATTATGTTTATTAAAGTAAATATATAGTTTATAAAGTTCCTTTTTTATATTTGAGCTGACGCTTGTTTTAGATTGTCTTATAGTTCATTCAAACACTTGAGACATTTCAAATGCAATTAATAAAATGGTGGTAGGTAGTTACAATGAACACCATTTATAATTTAACTTTATAGTGTAACATCTTATATTGTCAAAGTTAGATAGTGAAAAACAATATTTATAACTAAAACATTTCATAATCAAGGCTGTTTTTGGGTTATTACGGTATTATTGGAAACAATAAATTCCAAGTTTGGTTTTATAAATTCTTAATGCCATTATTTTCTTCTTTTTTTTCCCTCGAATTTTCAAGATTCTTCTTTTAACTTTCAAGCGATCAAGATTATTTTTGTCTTGAATTTTTGAGTCTCGTACATCCCTAATATTTTGAGCAAACTACCATACTAAATTTATTTGTTGGTGGAAATTATCTTTGATTGCAGATATAGCCATCTATGGTTTACATTTTCCAATTGAATTTATATGAAAATTGACTCCCGAGCACAGTAACAGAACCTGAAACTTTAGCTTATCGCGCCAATATTTTGTCCCTGAGCTCTTATGGAAATGTTTTGTACTCGGGGTTATTCTTCACTCACAGTATAAGGCAGATTTATTGTTTAATAAGTTATCTTTATGTGAATTATATCAGTAGTGATGTTTTAGAATATCGGTTTTCAAACTTTTTTTAAACCACACCAGACCCGCCTCGGTGGCGTAGTTGGCTAACGCGCTAGTCGTGTTGAGCTCAACTGCTGAGGACGGGGAGATCGAGGTTCGAATCTCGGTCGGGTGAACTGGGGGTGGTTTTTCCTAAATGGTTTTCCCCTCTCCCTCCACGCAAATACAGGTTCACTTCCTCCAATTCAACCTTCCCAATTCCTAATCCATTAGCGTAATTAGTACTTAAAGGATATAACCCGAACGGGTAGTAAGATACAGTGCTAAATAATAATAATAATAATAAATAAATAAACCATACCAGCATTTGCCATAATTTTAACGACTACCAAGATAATATTGCATATTTACTACTTCGATTCAGTTTTAATTGTGCTCAGGGATATAATAACGTAGATTGGACCGCCTGTACTAGTTATCTGACCTTGAATTAGTGCTGCCACCCCTCCAATCACTGTTTAAATCTGTTTTACTTTTTGCTAGACTTGTTCCAAATATATTTAAGAGATTTTACGAGAATCTACCCCTGCCGATAATTGTACATACTACTTGTGGTATGCCTACCACAGTTTGGAACTGATGGCTAAAGATTAGATAGGGACATGCTAAATTCACATTTGTGATAACACGAATTCTACTGTTTTCACGCAAATAACACAATTTTAAGCTTTTATTTTTCTAAATAAACACACTTTTTTTTGTAATTTGGCAAAAACCACATCATGAATTATATTTTTCAATGTGGTAACACTGGTGATAGTGCTATGCCACGGGTGCCGTTCCAACCGTTTTGGTTCCCTTTCAAAGGAAGTTGTGCTACAGCCTCTCATTGCTCGAGTAAAAATTTGTTGACCTTGCCTTGTTTTGAACCCAGTAGTATCGAGTATAAAGTTTTTTTGCCTTCTTTAAATAAAAGCATTGATACTTTTTTTTATAGGAAGGAATCAATTCGTACAATGGCAAACCGCATCTTGTCAATGAGAAGTGGCTTGAAGGAAAGATTGCAGCGTCTTGGTACTCCTGGTACTTGGGACCATATTACTAGTCAAATAGGAATGTTCTCTTACACTGGGCTTTCACGTGAGTATCATCTTATATTGTTAGTTAAATAGGGTTGTTGACTTAAAAAATAAAACCCAACTATAATTAACATTTCCCTGTAGGCTAGCTTATGCGACATTGACGTGGAAATGTTAATCTCGAGAAAAATTAAACATTGTCTCAGTGCAGAGGCTCACAGCGCCCTTAGTGTCTCAGTAATTCTTTCACTGAGCTCCAAGGACAATGAATACCCAACAGTTTTGTTTATTTAGTAGCTAGATCCAAACATCTCGGTAAATATTTATGTTCCAAACAATTTAGTAGCAGTTTGAAAAAATATATATATAAATGTAAAATTTTTTTTATCTCATCCTTAAATAACCACAAATACTTACTAAATATTAACCTGCTCCGGTGGCCCCATGGTCCAACGCACTAATCTCGCGTTGGACTGGGCTGCCAAAGACAAGGAGATTGGGGTTCGATCCCGGTCAGGTGCACTGAGGGTGGTTTTTCCCTAAATGTTTTTCCACTATCCCTCACACGAATGTGGGTGCATTTCCTCTAAATTAAGCCTTCCTAATCCATAACTCATTAATGTAATTAGTACATTGGTGTATAACTCGAACAGATAGTAAGACGCGGCACTAAACAACAATACTTACTAATGGGATTTGTGCGCCTGTTGGGTGCTGCACGGTTTTTCAAACCTTAGAATAAGTTTGGACGCCGCCACCTTATTTCCTGTTCCACATTGATTTGAGCCCGCTACTTGCTTTTTTCTTTTATCACAGCAACCACTGAAAATTAGAAATACCTTGGGGTGCTGCAGCACACAATTGGGGAAATGTTGTCTTAGTAAAATTAAAGTTTGATAAATGTTAATTGGATTAAATGTTTCTATTCATAATATGTTTCTAATGAACCACAGGAAAGGTTGACAAATTTCAACCAACAAGTGAGAAAATCTTTGAGAAAGCAAAACAAATAGGTTTTAGATTTTTTTTTTAAAATGGCATTTTCTTTCTTTATTTCTTAAATTTTATATACAACATACCTCAAACATTTAAAGGAGGTTATTTTAAGAGTTATTCAAAACAAGTCTTAAAAAGAACTATTTCAAATTTACACTCACTCCAATACTTACTTGGTATCTTCTCTAGGAGGCAGTAGATTGAACAGGAAATTCTCTTCAGTGATGCCAACTTAGTTTTTTTGGCACAGCATCTTACTGCCTTTACACATATGTACTAATTACACTGATGTGCTAGAGATAAGGAAGGTTATATTTATAGGAAATGTACCCACATTTTATCACTTCCTAATGGGATCTACACGCAAAATTATCTCACCAAAGAATATCAGCCATGGCCAACATAATGCGACTAAATTTTTATAAGGTAAAATATATACAGTTTGTCACCAAAACTTGGTGAAAATATATGCCGATAGAATGTATTGAATAAATTAATCTTGAAGATTTTGGCAGCCATGTTTGTGTTGGCATGAATAAGATGAATAGAAAGTCAAGGTTCATCTATTTTAAAATAACATTATCAAGTTTAAGTGCTACTTTTCACCATTGGTTGTGGTGGTTAGTAACAATTTTATATGTATCATCTAAGGGTGGAACTTTAGGGTTTATGGAGGTTTTTCTTAGGAAAAAAAGCTTGGCTTATTTTCAGGTCATCGCGGTATTTAGTGACACATTATAGCATGCTTAATGCACTTTATTGCACACATAATAAAATGAGTTTTGAATGTTCTTATATTACATTTTATTGCCCACTTTCAAGTCATATTTTAAGTACTAGAAGATGCCATTAAATTGTATTAATTTACATATTTCCCTGTTTTAAAATGTCATTTCTACCCGTTAATTGTGTTAAGTATATCTGACAGCTCTTATCTGTGTCTGTTGCTAGCCCGTCAAGTGGAGCATCTTGTGAACAACTACCATATTTACCTCTTAAAGAGCGGCCGCATCAACATGTGCGGGATATCCACTAAGAACATAGATTACGTGGCCAAATCCATCAACGAGACGGTGCTTCTGTTCCCCAACTAGTATCGTTACAATTACAAACCCACCAACCTTTTGATAATGACTAGGCTAAGGGGGCATCTTATGGAACAAAAACATTGCAAAACTCTATTTAAATAAATAAAATTCAATTAAATTTATGTCAAATGGCTTTATTTAATAAACATTGAAAGGAGGATAGAAGATCTAATCCTACACACGTAACAGAAAAATTTACACCTTAAAGCTCACAATTAAAACACAACACACACTAAAGTAATTTTTAGGGCACATCAGGTTTTTTCTTCATCTGTAGAAGAGACCTGATGTGTCAATGATCAATCTCTAGCTATAATCCAGTCAGTGTTATACTTTCTTCATCTGTAGAAGAGACCTGGTGTGTCAATGATCAATCTCTAGCTATAATCCAGTCATTGTTATACTTTCTTCATCTGAAGAAGAGACCTGGTGTGTCAATGATCAATATCTAGCTATAATCCAGTCATTGTTATACTTTCTTCATCTGAAGAAGAGACCTGGTGTGTCAATGATCAATATCTAGCTATAATCCAGTCATTGTTATACTTTCTTCATCTGAAGAAGAGACCTGGTGTGTCAATGATCAATATCTAGCTATAATCCAGTCATTGTTATACTTTCTTCATCTGAAGAAGAGACCTGGTGTGTCAATGATCAATATCTAGCTATAATCCAGTCATTGTTATACTTTCTTCATCTGAAGAAGAGACCTGGTGTGTCAATGATCAATATCTAGCTATAATCCAGTCATTGTTATACTTTCTTCATCTGAAGAAGAGACCTGGTGTGTCAATGATCAATATCTAGCTATAATCCAGTCATTGTTATACTTTCTTCATCTGAAGAAGAGACCTGGTGTGTCAATGATCAATATCTAGCTATAATCCAGTCATTGTTATACTTTCTTCATCTGAAGAAGAGACCTGGTGTGTCAATGATCAATATCTAGCTATAATCCAGTCATTGTTATACTTTCTTCATCTGAAGAAGAGACCTGGTGTGTCAATGATCAATATCTAGCTATAATCCAGTCATTGTTATACTTTCTTCATCTGAAGAAGAGACCTGATGTGTCAATGATCAACCCGTAGCCATAGTTGTCAGTATTATGATGGATCTTCTTAACCTGTCTTGAAAATCACTTAAATGTATTTTGTTGCGTTTTAATACTGAACTTTGAAACCAACCTTTTTCTGTTAAGAGTTTATGTCTTGTCTTAATATCCTCCATTTAATGTCTGTTGGAAACTATATATCTATGTTAAGATGACCCTAAGTTGATGGGTGCTCTTTTATCAAATACATTTAGTAGGTCATTTGTTATATGGATGAAGGTACAGGAAATGGGAACGGAAACAAAAGTGAACCAACACAATATGGCTTTTACAGTGAAATGAGCAAAGTTTACACCTTACATTGCTTTCATTTGGATAAAAAGGGAATGGCTGCCTCTCTAAGTAAAACAATCGTTACCATCCAATCCCTCGGCCTAGGTTTCATTCTATCTGAACTCACTAGGAGGGAGTATCGTATTGGCCCAAATATAGTACAGCCCCGCACATAATACGAGTTTAATATTTTTAAGGCGTTCTATGTGAATAATAAAAGCTCTGGAATATACCACGAGGTAAAATATTTACAAATTTGGTACAGTTTTATTAAGTCCTCAGATTCCTTATCTTGATGTGCAGGCATCTTAAAAAAATGTAATATCGATGACGCAACACAGATTTTTCCGGCAACATTGACTTTCTGAATTACACTGAAGGACGGAAACCCTCCCTCCCTCCCTCTCTCACCCCCATTTTACCACGTGAGTTTATAATTAGAGCATGGGTTTATTTTCATTTATTTGAAGTGTTTAACGTGCAATTCCTGAATTGACTGATCATATCAGCACAAGACTTATAGATTAACTTATATCTAGAACAGACACAACAGCCAGCCCTCAGCCCGTTAATTCACCACTGTGAAGGGGGAAACGCGTATTTTACTAAGGATGAATTTTTCGGCCATGCCTGGGAATCAAACTCGGGACCCTTAGCTCAGTAGACAAGACACACTACCGACTGAGCCAAGGTGTGGATGATGAGTTTATTATTAGACGCACACAAACGTGATAGTTCCTGTACTCTCTACCCTGGTTTCTACCTTCATTTTTGACCTTGGCATATTTAGTATTTGTATTACTTTTTTAAACTTATTTAAAATGTACATCAGAATTATAAAAAAACTAAAGTTTAAATTAAGAGGGGCAATCAGCACATTTACCTTATTATTGTTGTTTTACAGATTGTTTGAATAAACACTATTTAACTATATTTACAGATGAGCTTTCACTACCTCAGTAAGCTCCTTCATAAAGTTGACTTGCTCTTGTTTGGACTAACAAAGGTTGAGGGAAAATAGTAAATTATATTGGATTGCATTATTTACAGCCCAATTTTTATAGGAGGAGCCTTATTTGACCGCTAGAAAAGTTACTAGCTCTACTTTTCCCATAATTACATATGAAACCACCAAAATAAACACTCTTTTAAGAATTCGTTTTTATAAACTCAATTTTATAGATATGTTTGGATTTTTAAAACTGGCTCTTCTTAAATAGTGTTTAATTTAGAATACCAAGTCGATTTGTGTTATTTATCGAATAATGTTATTTCATGAATACATTTTATTGCAAGCTTATAATATATTTGTTATAAAAAATAGTACCTGCTGGAATCAGCCATGTGTAATGGTAATTTATATTTGTGATAAGTTTGTTACCAATTTCTTAGTTTCCAAACATGAAGAAAAAGCATTTAAATGTATAAATTTACAGGAAATGAATTTTGTACATTTTATTTTTGTATAATATATCCCTAAGGAAAGCCTTTTTTTTTGACTTTTTGAGGTACTTTGTTATATTTGGAAATGGTTCTTCGCCTTAACTGTCTATACCGTCTTTCATATATAACATTTGAGTACTATTGTTTTGATTTTGGGTTTTTATTTTACTTCCTTTTGAACCTATACATTTGAATACAGATCTGAATACCATTAAAGTACAGTAAAACTCTACAATAATAGTGTAGGTCTAATATGTCCTCCTTTACACACACCCTTTTGGTCTCGCCAACAAAAACCTTCACTGCCAAAAAAAAAGGGTCATTATCAATTGATTGTTAGTGATTTTAGCTATCTTAGCTATTAGGTTTAGTAAATATACTAATGTGTAAAAAAAAACTTGGTTCCTTAGTGTTGCTATATAGGGAGTGTCGATACACTCATTGTTTTGTATAACTTATGCATGTACAAAACTACTTGTGGTTGTTAGAATAGTTTTTAATTTCATTCAACTGGGAATTACAAATTACCTCTTGATAATATCTGGATTCCTGTTTAGCTCCCGATGCCATGCATAGGTGCATGGTATAAAAACACTTTGGAGTTCTCAGACACAAGTAATACATAGTGAAACGAAGTTGAATAAAATATGAAATAAAACCAAATCGAAAAGTTTTTATATCTAAAAGAACAAGAAAAAGTTATGTTACATGGCTATTATAATTTGAGGTAATTAATATTATTTACAAAATGTTGTACTGCAAAACTGATTTAACATATTTTATCCTTATCTGATAAATTAAGGTATCATAACCTGTAATTTAATTACTATTGACATTTTGTCATTTGGATATTTATTTGTGATGTACCCTTCATTTACCCTGAAAGGTCGCGAGCTTACCTTACTTGGTTCTACTATGGTGCAGCAAGTAAACCAAGGCCATAGTGTAATCCGTCAAGTTATGGCTGTTTCAACGCATCTTACTACCTGGTTCTGGTTGTACGCATTTAGGATAATTACTCTAATGGAGTAAGGATGAGAAAGGAATCATCTCAGATATAATGTACCCACATTTGTATGGGAGCAGAGTTAGGAAACACCACCCTCGGTAGACCAGACCAGGATTTAACCCCTGATCGCCTCGTCTTCAGCCTTACATAAGAGTGACACCTTAGACAATTTGGCCACTTAAGCACGTATAAAACTGTTGCCCTTCAGGGTAACTGGAGAGTACATAATGCTAAAATTTAACATTACAATCTATTTTAATGCTAAATATTTTTATTTGTGAATCTTTGCGATTGTCAAATGCAGAATTTTCTTTTAATTCGAAGTCAAAGCTGACAAATATTTGAAGCAAAATCAAAGTTTTTGAAGCTTCCCATGCCCCTAAAGTGAGTGTTTCACTATCAAATAGTTTTGGGTTGTAGGTAGACTTACTTACTCTTTTACCCCTGCCCCATTTCATTTTTTTTTTAAATTACTAATGTTAATATTTTATTTTTGTGAAAAGTGTTCAAGTTAAATTAAGCTGTTAAATATCAGTTGAAGAGTTGCCAAAGTTAATATGACTAGTATATTTCTGGAAATATGAAAATTCCATAATATATAGGTTTGTATAGTATTCATTATATAAAATATTGTAGATTACAAACTGTGATACATTGTAAACTGCTAACAAACTATGCTTTTATGTAGGGATGTAAAAAAAAAAGTGTTGATGTAAAATAAAGCTTTGTTGATTACACCTGCTTATTACTTTAAGATGACTAGAAATCACTATTCATAATAGACCTTTTTAACATCAGTTTGAAGATACTAGAAAAACGTTTTTGAAAGTTATAGTTATTTTAATGTAGTGAGTACCTAATCTTGCACATTTGATGAACCTAAGACAAGTGGCGGGAATTTTATCTATCCGGGATGGGACCCTTGAATCGTTAAGGATACTATAGATTTGAAGATTCAAGAATCCTAAATTTAAAAAAATCAGGTGAAATTTGTTTTATGACTCTAATACTACTTATTGGTGGTTCAGAACCAATTATAATTATAAAATGAACATAACAACCAGGCCCAAGAGCAGTAATTTAACACTTAACTGGTTGTATGATTGTTAACATGAATGGATTATAAGATATAATGTTAACATTTAGTTACTATTTTGTGTTTTCTATTATATTTATATTTCCTCATATGTTAATGAATTTTTCCAAGATTTGGATTCGAGATTAGGGATTTGAAGGTAAATTGAAGATTCAGATTCATAAAATAGTGGATGTGACCCAACTCTTCTATTTGTTATAGAACTATAATGACTATATATTTAAAACTTGCATCAGCCATCGGTGATTGAATGGTCTAATGCAGTGGTTCTTAATTACTTTTCACCAAAGGCCACAATTATGTAATCGACACGGCAGAAATTGAACCGTTTGTTGTTTTGTGGATTGTGAGTGACAAATCGAGTGTTGCAAGGTGTTTTGATTAATTAGTAAACAATAGAACATATGCGCTGACAACATAAACAGAGTGTCAACGTTTTCACGTTACATCAGGCTAGGCGACAGGATAAATAGGAATGTTCCCGAGCTAATAGGGCTGGCAAACCACCATCAAATCTAGGAAGGTCACGCTGCCCATTTTGGGAGTTACACGGTTAGGACACTGGATCGCCGAGTACGTGTGCTGGGAGGGGCTACTGTTGTGCCCAAGTTACCAAAGTTTATGTCCGCCTCAGGCCACCTAGAGGTTAGTCAGGCCATTGATTAAACATTCACCTCTGACAAGACATCTTGTGAATGTGGGGAATGCCAGGCCTCTCACCGTGGTTCGGATTCCACGTTAAACTGTAGGTCCTCCATTTCATCTCACAATCACCCTATCATTACACATTAGCGTAAGATGCGGTGCTAATAATAATAATAATGATTAAGCATTCTTTGATATACTTTGCTCTATCACGAGCTCCTAAGTAATTCATTTAAGTTCTTTCATATCATTTAATATTTCTTATCAACGTCACATTTTGTAATAGACCAAGGTAGTACAATAAATCCATAAAAACCAAATCCGAACATCAATTACGAATCCACACAGCCATACTTCCAGTCACCACCCTTATCCTCGGCCTTGGCTTAATATAGTCAAACTCAATCGGATATTTAGCTCAAATGCAGGTAAACTGAAATAAATAATAATTCAAGTTATTTCCTTATGCAGTGAAAAAGACTTTTAGCTTTAATATCCAGTGTGAACAAATAAATAAATTTAAAAATACAGTTGCCTAAAAGCTCGGTTAAAGGCTTGATTATCACCCCAAATTTAAAAAAAAACTGGGAGCCTTCCCCCCACGCATTCTCAACATTGCCCTACTTGTACTCTCCTTTGCTACTTAAGAATTTTTCTGAATTCTTAAGAGTTGGGGAAAAACACTGGTTCACCCACCCCCACCCCCAAATATATTTTGTGCAACACCTCTGCACATGATTAAACTATTTTTCTGAAAATAATTGTGATTTTACTAATTATGAGGCAATCTTTCACATAGTTTCTCTATTAAATGCATGTTTTAATATTTTTAATTTTTAGAGCATGTCTTTTTAAGTCGGAAGGCGCTTAATAATTATGCCCTGAAAACCACTGTTGTGTACTTAATGCAGCCTCTGACCTTCAGAAGGTGCATTATATAGTAGAGAAAGCAAGACACGTGCTAATAGCTCAAGCAGGGTTGTTATAATTTTACCCAACCCCCAAAAAAATTACCTGGGTTTTATTTTTAAAAAAACACCAAAAAACTACTTATATTTTGCATACATAGCTTAACTGCTTAAAAATGTTGATGCATGGTCCCCCCTCCCACCTCTTTCTATTCCTCCTACTTGCAAGCTTCTACAGTATTGTTGCCAAGAATTACATTGTTGTATAATTGTTTTCCTTTATTATATCTCTTTTATTACTTCCTTGCCATATTAAAATTAAAATAATGTTTCATTGGATCCTGAATAATTAATATATTTGAATTATTGGTTAAATCAGATAACATATATACCATCTATAATTAAACCACAAAAAAAATATTATAAAACAATATGGACTTTTGTTTTTTAAACCCTGAGCTTAAGAGTGAAAAAATAAACTGGGTTTGAAAGGTCATGGCTTATACTCTTTGAACTTGAATCTTAGCACGTCTGATAAAAAAATTTGTAATGATTAATAAAGAATATGTAAATTTATTTGAAAATGATAACTCTAGTGCCATAAGTTAAATTCTGTGCTTCAACAGTTTTTGTGTTTAAAATGTTAACGCTCAACTTAGGATTCCATAAATGAACATAATTATCTGGGTTTGTTTTCTCCAGGTTTTCCATGAAGAAATACCAGCTGGCACAAAACGTTTAGATACATCTTGAAACCTCGACACAATAAATGTTTCAACTATTTTTTTCAAATGAAACAAAAATTTTGAGTCAGTATTAAGATGGCGGTTTGTAATGTTGGCAATATTGATACTGATGAAGTGTTGGATATAATTTCCTGGGATTGGTTGGTTTAAGCAGGAGAAAGCATCAAATAGGAGATAGTGCATTCACCCTATCAATAAAAAAGAAAGAAATGAGAAATGTGTTTTGGCAAATTACACGTCCATGTCTCTACACTCATTACCGATAGCCTTTTTCGGCATTTTCGAGCACAAACAAAAGAAGAATGATCAACACAGCTCAAGTGTTGAAGGAGACTACCGCCACGTGGCCAGACTGCCCGACTTGCGCATTGGCGTATTTTTCACGAAACACGGGAAACAAACTAGATGAAACATAGGAGTGGGGAAGACAGCTGCTTTGTTCTAACGTGTCTCACAGTGTGTCGTTGTGTGTCATTGCTTTTGTTCTGACTTGTGTCAGCAAGTGTGTTGTGACTCATTCGAAAGCATGTGGTCAAAGCGGAATGACACACAAAACACAAAAATGTTTCGTTTCGTTTCGTTTCATTATGCTTTGAAACTTGTATCAGCATGTGTGCGCCTTAGGGAACTTAAATTGAAGTACAGAGGAATGAAATTTCATTTTCAATCATCGAATATTGTGAAGCCATTAATGTTTAAAGCAAGTCATCTTGAGCTGGTTCCAACCAAACTGTATCTTAAAAATTTCCCGACTTTTCGAGTTATTATGTATTAAGTATATTACATTATTTTATTAAGAACGCAAATTGATGTAATATTTCTACACACATAAACATTCTCAAATGTTGCCAGTCTTTGAAGGGGTTAAAGTATTTCAGCCTAAATTGATGGGCCATTGGGTAGTGCGATCTAAGTTAGATTTCAGTGAAAACATATCGAACCATTAAAAGATCGCTTTACATCAATACAGTTTAAAATTGTTGTGAGACATGTCTTCTTTAGTTTCTTTTTCCTCCTCATCATCTTCTTGCAATGTTTCATGCCACTGACAGGGTTTGTCTTGAACATAAGCCTCTCCATTTACTTCTCTCCTCCCCGCCCTCCCACCTCAATTCTTCCTCCTCTCCGACCCAATCCATTCCTCTCTCCTTTTATAAACCTGTCCCTGGATCTTCTTCCTATAACCTAATCAAATTCTCACACTTGAGCTAATTAAATGCAGTAGAGTGGTGGATAGACCACAGTAAACCATATGTCGACTTTGACAATTGAGATTAATATGTACAACAGGGGCGATTGTGTTAAAAGATATTTGTAATAACTATTAACTGGATGAAAGTTATTCTTTTAAATTTCAAAATGATACCTATACACATAAATCAAACCTAAGACGTTTGGTTTACTATGTCAATGCTCTAACCAGTGAGCTATCCAGGAGTCGTCTCATAGTCAGGGTTATTCTTCACTCATATTTTAAGGCAGTCTGTGATGGATGTGCGGAGATTATCAACTAAATATGAGGGATCACTTGAGATTGTGAGCTATCATAAAAGGCAGCCACCTTGGACTTGGTAAGGCTTTATGCTACCAATAGTACAATTACAATGTACGAATGCGCATATCACGATAGATTAATAATAATAATAATAATAATTTAGCACCACGTCTTACTACCCGTTCGGGTTGTACGCTTTAAGTACTAATTACGCTAATAGATTCGGAATTGGGAAGGTTGAATTAGAGGAAGTGAACCCGCATTTGCGTGGAGGAAGAGTGGAAAACCATTTAGGAAAAACCATCCCCAATTCACCCGACCGAGATTTGAACCTTTATCTCCCCGTCCTCAGCAGTCGAGCTCAACACGGCAAGCGCGTTAGCCAACTACGCCACCGAGGCGGGTACGATAGATTAAATAGCCTAGCATTGGTGCACTAAGATTAAGGTCCCAGGTGTCATTTTTCAATTTGAATGATACATTTATATGTGGCTTTAACCATAATTAATAAATATAATAGTTTTGTTATTTAATCCACCATGGATGAAAAATATTATTTCAACTATGATAAATAAAAGTTACTTTTTTTCTTTCTTTTTTTTAAAGTGAATGTGTAAATATTTCCAGAGAG
>CABFOV010003311.1:10403-23059 GCA_902141375.1 Timema poppense | reverse complement strand
TTTTTTTGACAAATTTATTTCAATATTCACAATGCCAAAGAAGTTTCCCATGAAGTAATCTGTATTGGAGCATTCTACTGCAGTAAATTTGTTATTACTAATTAATACACTTGAGCCATTTATGAAGAAGTCAAGGTTGGTGTTGGAGTTCGACAGTAGAAAACTAGAAGAGTCGAAGGCTTGGTGTACCGACACCGCAGCCCTTCTTCGAACTATATAACATTTGTAATTCGGCCAACAAGTTAATTTAATAATCTCTTCCTTTCATCTCGGATAATACAAGCTCCTTAACTTGACATCATTGATAATGTTTTCTAAAAAATTTAACAATTTTATATGAAATGCGTAGATAGGGGGTGTTTGATCTGATAAATAGTATTTCATTCAAAATAGCTTCCTGGGAATGGTTTTAAATAAGAAATAAGCTTATATTTCTTATTTTCACACACACAAAAAATTGTTTAAACAATTTTATTTAAAATCTATATAATTATTATTAGAAGGTTTCCTGTCTTACAACAGGTTCATTCATTTTATCAGCAAACTTAGACCACCAATGCACCCTCTGCCTCCTTCTTCAGCTCCCAGGATTTTATTTTTCCCTTAAAGTCATCCAATATTTGAATCCTCCTTATTCGATAAGTTCCTTTTCCCCTCAATCTTTCCTTCTATGACGTCATACAGAATGTTTATTGTGATTAACAAGATGATATGTTTGTTTTTGTGAGGAAAACTTATGGTAGTTTACCGTAAACCTATTTTTTTTTAAATTATATTCCAAGCTATAATAGACATTAGCCCCATGGCTTCTTTGGTGCTGACTGACAAATCACAGCTGACTACTGACGGCTATTAAAAGTTACCAGACCAAATTATGTATCCCTACGCCGAACCAGATGATCTGCAAAAACATGTGTTTAGTAACTGTCACTTCTGACAGTCAAAATTTAGGTATATACCTAAATGATGACTGTCAGAAGTCAGCTGTCAGTCAGCACCAAAGAAGTCATGGGGCTACTGTACCTATATGAGAAAGTTTGTTTACCGCTTATTTTTAATTTGAATGTTTCTGTATAAAAAGTGTCGTACAACTTTGTACAATGTTTTAGGCGAACGTGTCGGTTGTTTAATCGCCGTGATAAACAACAAAAAGTGTCTACAACAGTACCTAAACCACATGAAAAACATAGTACGTAGTACATACTGCAACCCTCCTAAACACGGCTGTCAAATCGTCTCGAGAATACTGCAAAGCTCTGAACTTTACCAAGAGTGGTGAGTATTGAGCTACCACTAACCTAGGTAGCTTTGAACGGCACAGTAACATCGAACACATGTTTGGGAAATTATATCTAATATTTTGGCTGTAGTAAATAATTAGCTAATAATGGCTTAATGCGCGCACACACCAGCGAGCGGAATGGCGAACCGAACACTGAGCCAGATACCGAACTGCGCAGCCAACACTGACAGGTGGTAGTGGTGTTCGGTTCACTGGTTTTCCGTTAGTATCATCCAAAACCAAGGAGAATATCTATCAAAAAGAATTGGCAGCCACTTATATTTTGCATCCATCACGCCTTGAAGAAGCAAAGGGGAAAAAAAAAAAGATGGTGGCAAAGTCAGTTGTAGATATATAGTAATAGATCAGTGTCTCGTAGGGTTAGCTTATCAAGAGATTATAGAGTTCGAAAACTAAATTGACCTTTTCATAATTTTACCATAATATAATAATATTTAGCACCGCGTTTTACTACCCGTTCGGGTTATACGCTTTAAGTACCAACTACGCTAATGGATTAGGAAAATGGGAAGGTTGAATTATAGGAAGTGAACCCGCATTTTTGTGGAGGGAGAGTGGAAAACCATTTAGGACAAACCACCCCCAGTTCACCCGACCGAGATTCGAACCTCGATCTCCTCGTCATCAGTCGAGCTTAACACGACTAGCGCGTTTAGCCAACTACGCCACCCGGTTGCGTGTCATAATTTTACCAGAATGCATTCTGATGATTCTAATTTATTTGTTAATTATATTGAGCAAAAATTGCAAAAATAAATTAGATTTTAAGAGAAGACAGATTAGCAGTAACCCTTCATTTCCTTGCTGATGCTGATTCATATGCCATGGTTCAGTACCTTTTTAAAATTCTCTGAACAATACTCAATGAACCATACATCAAAAAGAACGGTTTGTTTCTCATCTCTAGGCTGAAGTAAAATCTATATTTGTCAAAATGCTCATTTACCAGTTCACTCTGTTGAAACACATTCGCGCACCTCTTTTTGATGGTTCGTTGAAATACCGACAATGGGTGGATCGGGAAAATGCAAGTTGCGGGTTGGCTGGAATGTTGCAGCACTTTGTGCGGTTCGGTCCGCCATTCCGCTCGTCGGTGTGTACGAACGAGGCTTTATATACAGATTGTACCTATCTCAAACTACCAAAAACTTCAATCAAAAAGAATAATTAGAAACAAATAGAAATACTTAAAATGTTTTTAAGTTTAAAAAGTACTTAAAGGGGGGCACCTTGTTAAGCAATAAGTTATGGCACAGACGTTTAAAGCAATTTTTATTTTCATGCTTCGTTATTTCAAAATATAATTCACGTTAAATTAAGGTAAAAGATTCCAACAACCTTATATTTTGAGTTTCATTAATAGAGTGAAAAAAATTAAAAAGGAAAAAATTAGCCCATTTTTCATGATCTTTTAAGTTTATTTTAAGAGCTATGAACCTAGGTTAGATGAAAAAGAGCTTTAGATTTAGCCTTCTTCTAATACAGTAAGTTTTTGATAGGCTCACAACATAAAAGTTTAAGATATTTGAGAACTTAAGAGCGAGTTTTCCTCTTTACCTTAAGATAATGAGTCGTGTTTTCTCTTTCACCTCGTTCTTATTAACATGACACACGGTAATTGTAGGTGAAGGTCAAAAGGGAGCATAAGCTTAGAATAGAAAAGTAGTTCCAGAAAACACAAAAAAAATTGTATTTGAAGTCACGGGGGTCTCACAGTGATTGAGACTTTCTCGCTGACCAAGGCGATCGTCTTAAAATAAATTTGAAAATTACATGATAAAAATATTATTTCATAATAATAAACATAATAAGAAGACCATAGGTAGTCATTTGAATTAATTAATTGAGACTAAGTTGGGATGTAAATAAACGTGAGTAGAGGTGTAACCAAATTAAAAAAAACTTTTTTGGATGGAGTAAATCAAATATTTCTTCATTACACACTGATTTTTGTGGGGAGGTCATTCTAAAAGGTCTTTTTTTCCCCTATTAAAACACTAATATTTAACAGGATTCTGGTAGAGAAAAAGAACTTAAATAACAGATTACTTACAAAAATCAGTGTATAATTTTGATGTAGTTCAATTGTCTCCACATAGTAACATCAACAGTCCTTGAATATTTGTTATAAGCATCGTAAACAATTTTTTCCACTTAATTTAAAAAAAGTTCCTGATAATGCCACAACAAATATTCAATTACTGTTTAAGATCCAATACATGTAGAAATTAAGGTTTAAGTAAGCAGTTTACTCAATAATAGGTTATGTCTTTGAGTTAAAAAAAAATTTAAACAAAATATATCCTTTGAATAAATATTTTATTTTTTTTCATCCTAAAATATTTTTTATATAAAAGTGCAAAAATAAAAAATAATTCATTATGATTATATTTTTAGCAACAGGGAACCATTATTCTACAATTTTAGCCAACTCCAATCCTAGTTATATAAAAAGTGAAAATGCTAAATTTACCTCCTCTTCTTTATCGAAAATAAATGTTTGGTCACTCACCATGTATAGGTTCTGTGAGTCAAAAAAACATGTTTCAGGATTGAGAATGTTTCGACAATGGCCAAGCGGGTAAAGAGGGTTCGTTACGAGCTACAGGAGCGACTGGAAAGTTTGGGAACACCCGGAAGTTGGAGTCACATCACTCAGCAGATAGGAATGTTTTCTTACACAGGACTGACATGTAAGTTGTTTGGTTTTAGACTGCATTGTTCATTTTGAGAGCCGAAGAATAAATCCCATGGATGTACGCAGACACTGCTGTGGTTTTTCTCTCAAATCCTATGGTATTCGAAAGATTGGAGATTCGTTTTTAGTAAAAGTCTCAAAAAAAAAAAAAAATAGTAATCTCAAATACAATTATGAAAATCCTTGACTTGAAATTTATATCCATTAGGGTGACCTGGCGGTCTAGGGGTAAAGTATCAGACTTCTGTGCTGGGGGTCCAGGGTTCAATCCTTGGTCCCGGCATAGATTTATCTGATTATCAAACCCTTCCTTCACCTCTAACAAGACATCTTGTGAATGTGAGGAATGCCAGGCCTCCACCGTGGTTCGGATTTCACGTTAAACTGTAGGTCCTCCATTTCATCTCACAATCACCCTACCATTACACATTAGCGTGTGTATAACCCGAACGGGTAGTAAGACGCGGTGCTAATAATAATAATAATAATAATAATATATCCATTAACTGTTCCCAGCCTGGGTAAGTTTTTTATTCAAACCATATATTTTCCACTATTAGCTCGCTAAGACCTATCGTAGCTTTACATGCCTTATAATCTAATTTAAGGCACAACATCCAGTCACCAGCTGTTATTTTACCAATGTGAAAGGGTAAACCCATATTTTATAAATGATAAATTTTCTGCCATACAGGGAATCAAACTTGGGACCCTTAGCTCAGTAGGCAGACTGAGCTAAGGTGCTCGACTTGAAATATTAATTTTGAGCATTAATGGTAAAATGGTAACAGGAATTAAAAAGTTGTGTAGTTGGGAAAGTAACAAAAAAAAATTATTTTATTTTGCATTGCGTCTTACTACCCATTAAGGGCATACGCTTAAGTAATAATTACGCAAATGGATTAGGATTAGAGAAGGTTGAATTTTAGAGGAAAAGAACCCGCATTTGTGTGGAGGGAGAGTGGAAAACCTAAAAAAAAAGTTCCCTGACTGAGATTCAAACCTCAATCTCCTCGTCCTCGGCAGTATAGCTCAACACGAAACTAGCTCATCGGCTAACTACACCACCGAGGCAGGTAGGACCAAATTGTATCAATATAATTAATTTATTTAACAAATGTTCGATTTGTTGTTTAAGATGTAATAGTTTTGTCAAACAAAATCACAATTTAACATTGGCACCAGGCCTTGGAAAACTTTTTGTAACTTAATTTTTAAATATTCTCACTTTAAAACTGTACATTTTTAAAGATTCAAGGGTTAAAATTTGTATTTGAGATTTGAAAGAAAATTTTAGATTCGAATTCGAGAAATAGAGGATTCGATCAAGCTCTAGTTTATACTTTTATTTTTTATTGTTTCGAGTTTTACTATTACTACCCATTGGTTTTACGTCTTAGTTTATACATCTACCAGTAGACTATATATAGTACAATTTTCATAAAATTCTTGAGATCAACGTTTGCACACAAAAAAAACGTCAGAAATGTCGCTGGCTTTTCTTTACAAGCTCTGTGAATTGGAAAAAGCAAAATATTTGACATAGGCAATTTTTTATTTTAATGACTACTATTATATAAACTAGAATATATTTTACAATCTTTATATATTCTAGGATTTTTTATTTTATAGTTACTAAGCTTACAAAAATTAACATTTTATCGAATCTTATTTAGCTGTGTTTTTCAAATATTCATAAAAAAAAATTGAGACATGGAAATCAAACTCAAGATCTATAGCTAGAGCCTCGTAAAAATGGTGAGCCGCGATAAAACGAAAATTGCCATACAAAGATGGAATCAAGTACTTTTTATTTTGATAGTTTTCAGATATGATTTACAATGATTTTGAAAAGTGAAATAAAACGAAATCATCTTGTTACACCAAATCTTCCTATAAAAAATAAATATGAAATTAAGAAGAATTTACACAGAAATTTTGGCCATGCTGTAATTTGATTAGTATTTTGTTGTAGTGTAAGCTAAATTTAGGCTACAAAATTGTGAAATAAGCATACTAACTTGACAAAGAATTTTAAAGCAAATATATAACGTTCCAATAGTACATTTTAATTTTGTATATATTGTCTCAACATGTAAATAATACTTAAACACCTCAGATAACATGTAATTTTGAATAAACACAAAATAACACCGAAAAGTGAAATTTAAAAAATGAAATTTAACACACAAAAAAAAAATCGCTGGATTCTAGCTAAGGCTCTGTTGTGATAATGCTCAGCAATTGATTTAACCAATTATGTCCCAAGGCCAGAATTAAGACATCACTTATGTTGTGAATTGTTGCCAGAGACAGCAGAGTTAGGTCAAACTGTACCCGTGACTTGTTATCACTCAGTTTAACACTCTCAGAAAGGATGATAGCATATCGCAGGTTCAGTTTTAACAATCTCTGCTTACTCTGGAAACATTTCATGACACAACACTGTACATAATTTATTTTAAGACGGACTAGAATAAAGTTGCAAGGTTAAATGTTCATGATTCGATACATTTTTTCAACCAATACTTGTGAATTGCAAACAATCCATACCAAGTGTTACAGAATTCCTGGCAATAGATCCAGAGGTCCCTGGTTCAATATCCGGCACTTCCAGAATTTCTGTGAAACAGTGGGTCCGAATCGAGGACAAATGAGCTACTTGAATGAAAAAGTAGCGACTCCGGTTTAGAAAACCGAGATTAACGGCCTGAGGGTTCGTTGTGCTGACCACATGACACCCTCTATCCACAGGAGTAGGAACTATCTTCACCAACCAACAATTGCTGCTCATTCGTTATGGCTTGATTGAGGGCTGACGCCATAAAGTTTTTTTTAATCCATTTTGTGAGTAAATACTAAATATTTATAGAGTTGTGTATTCCCATTTCTAACAAGATTATGTATATATTTGTTTTTTTGCAGCCAAGCAAGTGGAACATATGGTTAAAAAGTACCACATCTACATGCTGGAATGCGGTCGAATCAACATTTGTGGCGTTGGCAGTAAAAACATTGACTACGTCGCTCGGGCCATACACGAGTCTGTAGTTCTTAACCCACAAGACACAAACGAAATGAAAAACAAATAAAATTGTGTACACCCTTTAGATGAACTAATTGATCTGCAAGTTAGACAAAATGGGTTAATCAATCTCTTAACCAATACAGCTTGAATATTCAGGTATAATTACAAATGTAAATTCACAGTAAGTGAGGCTTCTTACTTGTAGAGCATTTGCAGGTTGTAAATGCCAATCAGGACTCTTGCATGCTATATGGATGCTGGATCGATGTAAAGTACCGCCGTACACATGTATTGCACATGCCAGCCACTTTGTCTCGCAGAGATCTCGTACGAGACGCTCATGTAAGCTACTGTGCATGCATCGAGCTGCGCAGCCAACAATAATATTCATTGTTGTAGTCAATGGTGTTCCCGAGAAGTGTCACTGTCCGTCACACTTTCTTGACATACGATAAAATGTTTCGAATTCACTAGGATTGTCTAAATCACTAACGAAATGAGCCAAACTATTCGGTAAGTTCAACGAATTAAACGTATGGACCCACCACCACTACCTGGGCCGTTTTTTTTTCTTTGCCGACGAACCGCCACCTAAAGAGAACATTTTCATGATTGGCATATGACGGATGAATGTGCATTGGCTACTATCATCTGGAATCTGCTGGAAACAAACATCTCCCATTATGCTAGACAAGTGTGCAACCCACCTTAGAGCCACATTCCAGTTTTTATTTTAATCGATACCTTGATTTTCTTACGAATATACATTTGAAGCATTATTATTATTATTATTATTATTACTAGCACCGCGTCTTACTACCTGTTCGGGTTATACGCACTTACGCTAATGTGTAATAGTAGGGTGGTTGTGAGACGAAATGGAGGACCTACAGTTTAACGTGGAATCTGAACCACGGTGGAGGTCTGGCATTCCCCACATTAACAAGATGTCTTGTCAGAGGTGAAAGAAGGGTTTGGTAATCATGATAAATCTGTGCCGGGACCGAGGATTGAACCCCGGCCGCCAGCATAGAAGTCTGACACCTTATCCCTAGACCGCCAGGTCATCGACCATTTGAAGCACCTTTTAGAAAATACAAATATATATTTTGTGTTCAACATTTACAACAATTTACACTATTATTAGTGTTATTATTTAAGCAATGATAAAATCTATCAATACTTACTTATTACCACGTCTTACTACCCATTCAGGTTATACGCTTAAGTACTAACTATGCATGGGTTAGGAATTGGGAAGGTTGAATATAGAGGAAGTGAACCCGCATTTGTGTGGAGGAAGAGTGGAACATCATTTTGTTAAAACCACCCCCAGTTCACCCGAGTGAGATTCAAACCACACTCTCCCCATCCTAGGCAGTCTAGCTCAACACGAAACTAGAGCATTAGCTAACTACGCCCCCCGAGGCGGGTAACATCTATCAAAAGTGACAGCTGCAGATAACATAACTTGATGTATGTAAACGTAAAAATGTACATGGTAACTTTTTATAGTTGTCAGATATCCGTAAGAATTCCTTAGAAATGTTTCGAAGATTATCATGGGTGTCGAAGTAGGGAGAGTTATGGGGGAGATGCAAGGGACGTGAGAAAAGACCAGTGTTTTTTGAAATTTTTATAGTAAAAATATTTTTGAACAAAATAAATAAAATATTGCTTCTATACAAACATAAGAGTTTAATTTTCTCCTGTTGGGAGACTTCACCTCCATGCAAGTAAAATAAAAAACCCTCCTTTCCTTCAAAAAGTGTTTATTTTGTAGATACTCATTTATTTGGTAATAATATTGCTGTGGCCCCTTGTAAGCACAGCAATACCTAGCTCTTTCAATGGGTTAGGGAATTTACATCAAATGATGAACAAATAATAATAAAACAAGTTTTAATATCGGCTGAGGAACATTTTCAGTTACTTACGACTTCAACTTTTCATATAAAATGAGCTTGAACTAAATTTAATCAAAATAGACCAAAGATACCTTAGTTAATTTTAATATCCTCCTATGGTACAGTAGGTATATAGTCACATTTTCATAGAAAGAGCATTTTTTTAAAAATTTAAACAGATTTTTTGTGACTAAAATTGATACAATTTGACTATCAATTATTGTTATTTTATAGGTATTGTTAATATCTATCAAATGTGACAGCTGCGGATAACATAGCTCGATGTATGTAGATGTGAAAGTAGATCTAGTAACTTTTCTACACGCCAGAAATAGTTTTTCTTAAGAAAATCAAACTGTACTCATGGGAATACTCGTAGATTGTTCTTATTATTCAGTATATTACTTCTCCACAAAAATTCACTGTACAAACCATTATCCATGCATTTATTTGTAATTTGATCAATGTGCAAGTTTAACCGAATACTGTAGATTTTTTTTTTAATATTTTAAATGCTTAGTAAATATCGTTTAAAAATATTAAGAAAAATAAAATTTAATTTTAAGTGAATTTAAGTTAGACAAATTGTCCTGGATTGATGTTAAAGAAAAATATTTTATATATATGTGCACAATATTTAATTTATAGGTGTTTGTTACGATTTAAACATCTTCATGATTTAAACGTATCATAACTTGTAATTATTACTAACAAATCTTTTACAAATATCATATAAATATTTTTCATGTATATTATATTTATATTACATATTAATGTTTCTTTCACGTTAATCTAGTACAACTTGTCCAACTTAAATTAACCTAAAAATTGAATGTTATTTCTCTTAATACAAATAATGTAGGCTACAGATCATCGCGTTTGACTGGTCCATCTTCGACTTGTTGATTGACTGGTAAAATTGAACCATTGTTAAAAGTCAAGGTTTGAGGACTCCCAAGCTTGCAAATATATTAAATACTATCATTTATTTGAGGTATTTAATGTGCCTTTTCTGAACCGACTGATTATATTAGCACACAACTTATAAACTAACTTAAATCTAGCACAGACAAAACATCCAACCCTCGTCCGTTAGTTAATCACCGTGAAAGGGGAAACCCACATTTAACTAATGATAAATTTTTCGGCCGTGGCGGGAATTGAACACGGGACCCTTAGCCTGCAGTCCCCTAACTTCAAATATTTTATTTAATGTCACTAAAAAAAAACCTTCAGTCCCATTTTGATTTCTTTTGAACAAATGTCTCTTTCCCATCTTCGGTGACAGCGGCATAGTAACCCATGCCTTCATACTTTGACCTCATGTAAGCGATGTAGCCCACACTAATTGACAGCGCAAGCAAGCCTAGACCCATTATGACAGCATTCTAAAAGAAAGAGGGTAAAAAAATTAGTTATATTCATGTATAATACTGTAATAGTTTAGAAATCATTATAAATTTAAATATTAGTACTTAGGAGTGTAGATGTTTAGTATTTTAAGACTGGTGCCTCATGATAAATAAGTGGTACAACCAGAAATTTATTTAGGAGGAAGTGCATATAATGTATCAAAACTATTAATTATGTACGTTTATTAATGGGTGACTTAGTATTTGTAGTTGTATGCCTTCTTATATCTTTTAGGGTTTAATTGAAATTATTTGCTATATTGGAGGGGAAAGTTCTCCACTTGTCCTTACTTCCTGAGATAAATGATTTAAGAATTAAAAGAGCTATAATATTACACTTCTGTCATATATCAGCTCGTTAGAATTTGCATAAGTATAAAGTCAGGAAAAAAAAGACTGCATATCCATAAGGTACTTAATGGTCCGTAATTCTTAATCACCCTTAACATTTTCAATAGCGGCTACACAGTCCGGATCCTTAATCACATGATCATGCCGACCAATGAGAAAGTCGGTAACATCGCCGGATACAACACTTTGAAAGGAAATCGTCTATAGTGAGTAGAGTAATTGTAATCTTTGACAGCAAGGAGCAAGCAGATAATATTTCAGTGAATCAGTATCAAATCAGAAAAAAGTAATTTATACAACCTATTTTTGCAAAATATAGGCCTACATGCACTGTAGGCTAAGTGGGATTCTATAAATATGTTCAATTAATATTTTTTACAATCACTTGATATAGTTATTATGACTTGAAAATGTAATAATAATAATAATATTTAGCACCGCGTCTTACTACCCGTTCGGGTTATACGCTTTAAGTACTAATTACTCTAATGGATTAGGAATTGGGAAGGTTGAATTAGAGGAAGTAAACCCGCATTTGCGTGGAGGGAGAGTGGAAAACCATTTAGGAAAAACCACCCCCAGTTCACCTGACTGAGATTTGAACCTCGATCTCCCCGTCCTCAGCAGTCGAGCTCAACACGACAAGCACGTTAGCCAACTACGCCACCGAGGCGGGTGACTTGAAAATGAATAGAACATAATATAAAAAACAGTATTCTGGATATAAACAAAGCAAGAGATTCTTTCACTCCCATTGGCGCTTTAATTTCAATGTGCATACACACATTTTCTTAAGTGTTATTGGTAGTCTTTATATAACCTTAGTCGTTAAGAGTCGATTCCATTTCTATGGAATAAAATAATAAGTAGTAAGGACTTACAAGGACTCATTGGCCAAACCCATCCCCTGTGGTTTTTGATCTCTCATGGACCACTAAAGGCCCAAATACAAACTCTGTATCCATAGTCCATGGTCCTTAAGAAATTATATTAGAGTCTACACAGTCCTGATCCTTAAGCATGTGACCATGCAGACCAATTAGATAGCATGGTGTTTACTCAACTTGACCAATGAAATTCCCAACGTTTTTCCTGATTTTCCCTTATCATTTCTTGAAATTCTTGACTAAAAAGTATGTCACATCCTTCTAACTCCCCCCCTCCCACCTCATATTTCTACTAATCTTTTTTTATTAATAATAAGTTTAAATAAATATGTTTTTGAAATTGGTATTAACATTGTTTACTAGGAATTATAAGATATATTAAATAGCTACAAACAAAAAAAACTAGTTTGAATTTCATTATTATTTACTGATTTAATGATTATTATATTTCATATTTTGAGTAAAACCACATTTTCCCGGATTTTTGTTGTAATTTACCAAATTCCTGACTTATTCCCGTATTTTCCCGATCACTTCAAATTCCCGGCTTTTGCCCGATTTTCCCAAATGGTAGACACCCTGGATAGTCAAGGGACTTTGTCCAATAACACTCTTCGAAAGAACAAGCACCAAAAAGTCAGTTGATCAATAAAAGAAGAGAAAATGTTCAGGATATATCCTAGAAGAAATGTAGGAAAAGTAGTCACCATAATGAAATATATTTATAGCATGATTAGAACTATCAAACTCAAAAGTTGGATTTGTTTTCACCTGAAAATGCAAAATAAATAAACACGCAAGTATTGTGGATGTAAACAAAGTATTCAAAGTTGTCAGGGGTTCTTTTATTTGGATGTGTGTGTGGACATATTTACTTAACTTGGATTAGTACCGGTTGCCCCAATAGAACAGACCTTGAAAAGTTAAAGTTGACCAACTTCTACGGAATACAGACCTGAAGAATGATCCGATCAGGACTCTGTAGGAAGAGCAATCTAATACTGTGGCATTGATTTCTTAAGGACCACGGACGCATTTAGAAATATGGCGCCCCTACCCCCCCCCCCCCC
>CABFOV010003311.1:0-10055 GCA_902141375.1 Timema poppense | reverse complement strand
CCCCCCCCCCCCCCCCCGCTTCCCCCACCAAAACATACTGTTATTTGTTAAAAGGACCTCCACAAGGGGGGGGAGGGCGAGCGGGGCAATCGCCCTGGGCGCCATGAACAAGGGAGCGTCGAGAGGTGCCCCTCATACCCATTTGTGCTCGTAAATCGTTTTAAAAATGTAAAGATTGAATATATTATAAGGATATTAGATCAGATTCCAACAGATTGCCAAATTTTTTAAATACGTCTTGTAGATATTGAAAATGAAATTGTATAGTGTGGTGTGTTATAAAACATCAGTGTAATTAAATCGGTAAAGTGAAAAGAGCAACCTGTTGTAAACGGGTGGAACCGCTATGACATGAATTCGTTCAGTTCACAGCCCGTGAGTCACAGGCCTCGTAATGGACCTTTTTCCTTCTTTCCACTATTCACTATCTTCTGATAAATTGGTTGACACAGTTGATATACAGACATTTAAACTATAAATCAATAAATATTTTGATTGTAGGCCTATTAACTATAATTTATCAACGTGAATAGTGAAATGACCATGTAATAATATTCTGAACATTTCACAAATACAACAAATTTACGATTTGTTACTTTTGATTTTTCGAATTGTGTAAATAAAATACCGTATTTATACCCAAATATATTTGTTTAGCCCCATTATACAATAATACAAAATTGAGATGCACTCCTGGGCTGGGCCTATCAGCCATGGTATCAGGTGACAGGTATGTGTTATTAATTATTTATGATTATAAAACTAAAAACATGTGAAGCATAACTTTTAGATGACCTAAAAAGTGTTTTTGATTGGGGACACACTGCACAATAAAGGTTGTAGCGCTTGTTATTTTCTCCATTACAATAACCCTTAGAATTACGGTGTAAAGACGAGATGGGCGCTGATGTAAACAATTTGAATTTTTTAATGTTACACCCCTAAAAATCTCGCGCCTTAGGTACGCGTTTAGTCTACCGAGTAGGTAATGCGGCACTGCGGATACCGAGTGTGTGTTTCAGATTTATGAACAGAATTATATAACCTTACATAATTTTATTACCTTCAGGAATAACTTACGGGTTTTGCGTACAGCTCAAAATTAATAGCCCGAAAAACGTTTGACGTTTTCAGAGAACGTAGTCCATCTCCCGGGCTTGGATCTTTCATTAATAAAGATGTGAGTTTCATTGTTAATTTAATATTTTTATATTCGAAATGTGAAAGAATAAAGACGAACTTGGCAAATACATGTTTGAAAGCTATCTAACACAAAAAAAAACTTTATCCCTACTTAAATCAAAATAAATAGTATGCGATACCAGTGTAAGCGCTACTATAGCATAAGAATTACTCAGTGTAAATAGATAGATATTTTATTACTTTCGATATTAAATTCTTAACTTATTTGAAAACCATATTTTTAAAATGTTTATACACTTTTGGTTGAAAATGCTCACCCTTGTGGGAAGGGGTGTAGCGGGAGTAGTTTCTTCCCCCTACAAGATTGTCAATAATTTCAATAACATTTTAAAACTCAATAAGTATACAGTCAACTCTCGATTCTACGACCCCGGGAATAGCGTCCCTCTCGAAGAAACGATCCTTTTTTGAGGAACCGTGAAAAATGTGGGAAAAAAGGTTGAAAAGTTTAAGGAAATCGGCTGTAAAATGTGTTTGTTGCATTTATTTAGGTCGCTGCGTTGCAATTATCTTTGTGAACGCTGTATTACTAGTAACTGGGGTGGGTCAGGTATAAAAAAAAACACCACCTCATCAATGCCAGCCAATATCACTTGACTCTGTCCACCCCCTCCCACAAGCAAGACAATGTTTCCCCGCGCGCGACTGCCGCTACATCACGCGCCAGGCTTGCTTTTGCCATTGTTATTTCGATTCTCGATTTGGTTACTATTTTGGTTTGATTTTGTGAACAATTTTTGACGACCCATGCTATTGTTTAACATTGTTATTTTTATTTGGTTACGTTTTTGTTTGGATTTTGTGAACGATTTTTGATGACCCACGCTATTTTTTTTAAATTTGATACGAACTTATAATTTTGACGAAATGAGTGAAAGGAGTACCTTCTTTAAGAAATAGGTAGGTTTTATTTTATTTACTTTTTCACGTATTGTCCAAAAAATGCAATTTTTTCGTATGAAGGTCAGGGGTGGAACAAAATCTGTTAAAATTCCAATAACGACCCCTTCGAAATAATGACCCTTTTCCAGGGAACCGTGAAAGGTCGTAGAATCGAGAGTTGACTGTAACTCTAAAGGACCCAACACAGACTCCATATCGGAAGGTGTGTGTTCCTGGTCCATAAGATTCCACTCGCGATTACAGAGTCAATATCCGTAATCATATGACCGTTTCAATCAATAAGATAGTAAGAGACTTCGTCCAATCAAAAAAATTCAAAAGAAAATTGTCTGCAGGATGGAGTGAGCTGATCAGATAAGAACTAAAGAAAGTAAAAACAATTTGTTGAGAAATCTTCCAGTATATACTAAAATGTAGGTTAAGTACAATCACAAAAAAATAAAAAATTATAACGTGATTTTACCTATAAAACTTAAAATAAATAAGTGTTTGCAATAGCCTGAAAATGCAAAACAAAACAAGTACTTTTAATATTTTTAAGAAAAGGGGTGTTGAACTTAGAAAAGCAAAGCCAATATTTCTGAGAATTTGGTATTTCTCAGAAAACCTTTTCCAGGATAGCTTCTGTACATTTTAAGCTCCCTTCCAAGGTACCTTTCTAGTTATCCGCCTGGTCTTTTTACCCTAAAATTCTCTCATTTGAAAGAATGATTAGTCCAAATTAGAGATACATGTTCTATGACAAGTTTAGATTTTATTAGCATCTACTTAGTGGTGGGGTAAGAGGTTATTTGTTTATTTTGTGTTTCAACTAAAACTCCATATAGATTATATTTTTATTAATAACCTTGCCACCACTGGCACAGACAGGATTCTTTTCTTGTGTGGGGTGTTTCACTGACTAACTAAACGGGGTCCATTGGTTTTTTCCGGGGAAAATTTAAAAATTTGAGTACAGCAAAATGCAAATGCATCAAAAGAAATACAATAATATCCAAACTAATTTTAAGTCTATAAAATATTTCACATTTAATAATTCTCTAATTATTATGACTATTACATTTTTATGAACACATTTGTATTTATGCATACTGCTAGAATATACAAACATGCAACTTTCAATAAATTGTATTTTGTAAATTTGAGTTATAAAATTGTTTTAAGAGCTAAAATCTGAAAATTCAAACAAGCAACTTGCACTAATTCTTAACTCACAAAATCACTTTTGTAATTATTCACTTTAGTCTTGTGTTAATATTCCTTGGCTTCATAGAAATTTAATTGAGAATTTCATCCTCCCCATGTGTAAAAATCAAATCTGGCCAGAACTGGTCCATATCTGGGCCAGATTACTCAGATCTAGGCCAGATTTGAGGCAGATCTGGCATTCCCAGAGCTGACCAATTCCAGTTTTGGGCCAGATCTGGCATTTTTCTACATGGGTCCGTAACCGACATCTCTAGATGTATGTACATAAATCCCTTTAAGTATGTCTTCATTTGTAGAGTTCTTCATGTATGATTTCAACAGCTTTTGCGGTAGGAAAGGGGGGGGGGTCAAACCAGAACACCCCTCCCCCCTAGGCAACGCCAGTGCTTGCCTCTATAAATCGTAGTATTATGGTTTGATTTGAAGCTTTGTTAGTGTTAATAAAATCAATTTATATGCCTGGACTGTGAATTCTCCTGCATGGACGTGTGGCATTATGACGTAATTGGTGCTACTTGATAATATGCTTAGATTTATTTGTACTAGACAATACAGTTGTAATTATGTTTTTTGAGGACAGTATTTTGAAGATTGTAGTACATGTTATTCGATTGTATATAGTAATTTTCTTTTTCATCAAACTAGTGAGTAGTTTTTTTTTACAAAAATATGAGCTATTGTGTATATCTGCATTAATAATTTAAGTATAGTGTTTTTTTAAATTATTTAAGAACATGAATTTCTTTACCAGAAAATCATATTTATCCTGTTGAATTAGCCTGAACATTAGTAAACGCTGAATAAATATGACAATTGCGTATACCTGCACACCAAAATTCATCGCACGAACCGTTTGAAGTAGAAACGAGTAGAGCCGATAACTGCCATTGTTGGACCGCTTTGTAACATTCCGTTGTAAAATGTTACAATAGGACCCCGCCCCATGATGACTAACCTGCAAGACTGGTCTACACCAGACGAACTAATACGACGAGTGGGGCACGTGAGATTCGATGTGTCAACAAGACGTCACGGCTCTCCTTTTTCAACTGGTTAATTATGAGCTGTGTAACTTTGAAGATCAACAAGGAATAACTACGTACCTGACCTCTGGTGGTTGGAAGAAGAACCACCTATAAAACATCGGAAGATTGGAGTAACTGGTAAATGGAGCAAAATAAACAAAGGTCTACGTGACTTTTGAAGACATCGTTGACGTCACCTAGCGTGTGTTTCTATCTCCCACCTCCCCTCTCTTTCAACGATCTCCTATATAATGGCTACGCAAGTATGCCAAAATTGACTATCTTATCATATACGATGGACGACGGACCATTGTCGTCGACCTAGACTAAAGCAGGATAAACTTGTAATTTGTACCAAAATCGTAACAATGGAAATTTTTGTTTTGGACTCTAATTTATTTTCAACTCTACTTTAATCTTCTGTTTTTAAAACTTAACTATCTTATTTTGGTCGTTCTATTTAAATTAATATTCTACTTTTGGTATGTCGCCACCTAGGCGCTAGAGTTCTTTTTTTGTAATATTCATTCACGTTGATATCCACAAAGTTAATTGATTCAAAGTTTGTACGAGTTAAAATTAATATGTTTGATGTTGTGGATAATTAATTGTATTAATGTTTCCTAATTCATCGAAGTAACGTTTCTTATTTAATTTGCTTTTTGAATAATCGTAAAGTAATGTAACTATTATTTTTGGTTTTGTGTTATCAATTACTTTAATTAACTATTTCTCATTTAAATATATTTTTCTAATGTATGTCCTATTAGGACATTTGAAATATTGTTTATTGTTTGGTTCCGTATTCCGAGTCAGGATCAGATAGTCCCGCGGGAATTTGACTAATGTCTGTAGCCAATTTCCGTATATAATGTTTTCGAGTTAAAGTAACGTAAATTATATCTTCGTTTTCGGTGAATATCGAAACCTTTTGTAACCATTTCAAGGTGCCCTTGTCTCATATAGACTGAACCGTCAGGATAATGATTGGATTTCAAGTTTCTTTTCTGTAAATATACCTGCGACTTATTGTTGTCGCCGAGTTTAATTTCCAACAAAACTCATTAAGATATTATAATGAGACCGTGTACTGTTATCTGCGCTCTTATTATTAATGTGAATAAACTTCTCATATTGTTGCTTTTAAATATTTCTAATAATTTCCCTGTAACATGTTCCTTAGATTCACTCTCTCCCTTTTATTATTTTCACTGGTCGGGTAGTAAGAGGACACAGCTTTATTTACACAATTTCCTTGTTTTAAATATTGAAGCGGATTATAAACTATTAATTTTATAGTCATATGTTATTATATTAATAATAACATTTTGATTTTTCTAAAACTACCCACATAGTTATAATAATTACTGCTAAAGTAGAACTATTTGCTGCTCGGGTAATTCCGCCTGTGCTCGGGCGAGCGCTTCAACGTTGCCAAGTCTAGGTGGCGCGAGCAGATGAATACGAAATCAGTTTTTAGTAAGGTAGGAGAAGGTATATATCATGACGTCATAAACGTGTCGCCAGTTGATCATAGACGACGATGTGACGAAGACGTAATACACTAAATCGTCTCTGCTTCAGCAAGTGAGATTGGATAGAATAGTTTTTTTAAATATCATAAAATATGGTTAGATAATTAACAAATAAAGTATAAACTAAGAAACACAAGTTCTGGTATAATTTCTCAGACAAATGAAGCTTTCTTCTTAAATCTAATATTCTCACACTGCTATATTTCACAAAAGACTACAACCCTTCACGATTAAAATCAAGGGTGTGGAAAGCTAATTTTTCTAGGGGGGTTATGAGGGGGGGAGGGGCCCGTTAGAAAATTGCACAACACCACCAGCCAATATTGTTTGTACGTTTTATGTAAACCCCTCTAAGGAGGGTCCAAACACCCCCCCCCCTCCCACTGAAAACAAAGTTTCTACGCCACTACTTTAAAACTACATAAATAAACCTAAAATAATTTTGAATTTTCTTTTTATGTCCATAACAATTAATTGTTTGAGGACGACTAGACCCTCCTGCTTGGTTACACAACTGCGGAAATTTGTGTATAACGTCGTTGAAAATGAGTTAATTTAAATATTAACATATATAGCGGTATATATATACTAATTCAATTAAAACCAAAATAAAAGGTTATTTATGGTATATTTAAACTTCATTTTTGGGTAAACCAATTTTTTTTTTGAAATAACAAACCACTATTTAAATACGTCTCAAAATTTCAGAAGGATCTCTCTCTCTCTTTTTTTAAAAAAAATCTTTAATAATTTATCTGTTAAAATAGCCCAAAATTAACATAGCCTTGTCAAAACCGTATCCAAGAAATTTTTTCAGTTTGGGAGAGGGGTAGGGGGGAAGGTTATATCTAAACTTTTTTTTTGTGCCCTACGTCTTAATACTAGTTTGCGTTATCCACATATTCACACCGATGAGGAAAGTTGAATCTATACAAAATGTACCCAAATTTGTGTGGAAGGAGAATGGGAGACAATTGAGAGAAAAAAACACTCGGTACGTCCAACTAGAAATCAAAGCCCAATATTCCATTTATAAATCTATTGCAAAAGTGACAACTTTGACCCAGTGACCACCGATATGGCCTTAAGAAAATTACTATGGTGGTTTCATGATGTAATGAAATGAATAAAATAAAATTATTGTTTCCAATATTTATATATATTTATTTAAAAAAAATAGTCGACAAATCCTTTCAAATAACAACAAAAAAGGGTTGCTTCTAAAATAGGGTCAAACTCAACCTCATGAGGATAAATGAGGTGATACAGTCTAAAAAAAACTTAGATTAACGGCTGTAGGACTCATTGTGCTGACAACGTGACACCATCTATCTGCAAATGTCGGCACTATCTTAGCTCTTGTCGATATAGCTCGATTGCGAACTCACCCCATGAAATTTATCCATAAAGTTATGCACAACACATTTCCCCAATAAAATCACAATATCTGGATGATGTCATTCAGACGCATCAATAATTATTATCCTAAAGAACGAATCAAATCGATTTTGATTGTTCTGTCCGGTTACATTAGCTAATCGTATATCTAAACAAAGTGGTCATTAAGTCGCTAGACTTTTGGTATTTACGTGTTCGGAATGGGGGAGGGGTTTTCACGTCCTCCATTTCCTGTAATAAAGATAGTTCGACACGGTAGGACCGAAAATGGACGCCAGAACAAAAGACTTGGCTCTAAAGGTCGTGCATACATTAGGCCTACTTTGTGTTGGCGATGAAAGCAAAAGTACAGTAGCCCCATGACTTCTTTGGTGCTGACTGACAGTTTTAAAAAGTTACCAGACCAAATTATGTATCCCTACGCTGAACCACATGATCTGAAAACACATGTGTTTAGCAGCTGTCACTTCTGACGGTAAAAATTTAGGTATATACCTAAATGTTGACTGCCAGAAGTCAGTTGCGATCTGTCAGTCAGCACCAAAGAAGCCACGGGGCTACTGTACTAGTCAGAAAAGGTAAATTTAAGTCGGGAGAATACGCAGGGATTTCTTCTGTTTTGGTTTCATTTTCATTTTTATTATTAACCAAGCTTTATCCGACACCTTAGCTCAGTCGTTAGCATGTCTGAGTTAAGGGTCCCGGGTTCAATTCCCGGCATGGTTGATAATTTATCATTGGTGAAAATATGGGTTTACACTTTCACGGTGGTGATAAATTATAAAATTAACAGCCGGGGACTGGATGTTGTTCCTGTCATAGTCTTAAGTTAGATTATAAGGCATATGAAGCTAAGACAGGCCTAGCAAGCCGGTATTGGGGAATACATGGCTTGAATGGAAAAAAACTGACCCGGACCATAGGCTGGAAACAATAGCGGCTGTAGATTGACTAATCTATGCAGTTTGTAGTTTACAAAGTCTATTTAAGAAAGTCGTATTTAAAAAAATACAAACATAGTTTATTACAGTCAAAAATAATATTTACTATATTATTAGGAATTATTTTATAAGTTTTGGTAATATCGGTGGTCACATGGTCTAAAACGTCATTCTCGCAATAGAGTGGACCGCCAATGACGGGGAGGTCGGGGTTCAAATTCCGTTCAGGTCAAATGAAAGTATTTTTTTTCTAAATTGTTTTCCACTCTCCATGCACACAAATGAGGGTACACTTATTCTTAACTAAACCTTTCTCATTCCTAGCAAATCAGCATAAAAAGTGCACATGTCTATAACCCGAACGGATATAGAGACGTGATGCTTAAAAGAAACTTAGATCCCATTACTTGACGTATTAATACAAGAAGATAGTTCCGGTAGCTTTTTTGTCAGATAATATAGGAAGGGTTCTTCCTATAAAATTTAGACTTCACCATGTAAGTTCTATATTTAATTCTGCACATAATTAAATTACTGTTCTACTTTTTAAGGGTGCTATAGGAGAAAGTACTTGACCAGTTTAAAAGTTTAAATTTCAAGTTTAAATTGCTTTTGAAACATGTGTAATTACTTACATAAAACTATATTATCTTAAAATGGTGTATAGTGACCCTATAAAAACATTACTTTATACAGCAGAGAAAGTTTATATCTAGCTTTCTAAACTTTTTCTTCCTTTTAAGAAGTAGAAATTTTCGCGTGAAGCGTAGTTGAATTATTAAAAAGTAAAACACTTCAAACTGGAAATTTAAACCTGGTCGGAAACTGCTGATAAATTTCACCTACATTTTGATGAAAACAACACAAAAAAAACACAACCAAACAACTTCTTAAATAATGCAGGATTTCTAAACGTCTGCACATCGTCTCAGTGGTCTAACATGTAGTATTATTAAAATAAAACATCACGTAAGCATATTTCATTTTGAGTAATTGAAATATTTCATCATTCGCGTCGGTGGCCGCGTGGTCTAACGTGTTACTCTCGTAGTAGATTAGACTACTGATGATGGGGTGATCGAGGTTCGAATCTCGGCCGGGTGTACTGAGGGAGGTTTCCGCTAAATGGTTTTTCACTCTACCTCCACGCGAATTCGGGTACATTTCTTTTTACTCTAACTTACCTGAGTTATAAAATAATTAGCGTAATCAGTACATAAGCGTATAACCTGAACAGGGATTAAGACGCGGTGATGAAATAATAAATAAATATAAAACACCTTAAACCTTACGACCACCGCTTCATATGACAAAATAGCTTAACCTATGACAGCAACAATTAGTTATCAGTAAACTGTTGAAAAATCAGTATCTTAGGGACTAGAATTCGGGAGTTTAAAGAAGAACTTTTACACAAACACTCAATTTTTGGCACCGCCTGGAATCGAAGAGGCTTTCTTAGACCCATGAATGGTCTCCCTAACCACTGAGATATGGCTGTGGGCTACCTAAGTATCAATCAACTTTAAAGATATTTTAGAGCTCAATCTTTTTTTTTTTAACGTTATTTTTATCCCCGCTTTAATAACATTTCGGGTGACCTGGTGGTCTAGGGGTAAGGTGTCAGACTTCTGTGCTGGAGGTCCGGGGTTCAATTCTCGGTCCCGGCACAGATTTATCTGAATACCAAAATCCTTCCTTCACCTCTGACAAGACGTGTATTAATCACATCTTGTGAATGTGTGGAATGTCAGGCCTCCACCGTGGTTCAGATCCCACGTTAAACTGTAGGGCCTCCATTTCATCTCACAATCACCCTACCATTACACATTAGCGTAAGT
>CABFOV010003310.1:0-67672 GCA_902141375.1 Timema poppense | reverse complement strand
TCGCCGCGAGCCCGTGCGTCCTATTTGACGGGGAGAGGTCTCGGTCGGACTTGGCGAAACTTGGTGAGGGTTGGTGAGCCTTAGTGAGTGAGAAACCTCCATATTTCTGGGTTGTAGGTTTTAGATATTCTTGTTTGGAACATCGTTACACAATGTGAGCCCAACGCCTTTGATTTATCTGTGGCCTTTGAAAATCAGGTATTCAAGTCGCTCAATATTGTTAGTTAACTCGCGTAATCACTTTCTCAGATATATTGCGTTAACAGTTCTATACAACACTCTAGTGAGTTATAGTTATATACAAGGGTGGGATTTTGTAATCTGAAACACTCTTGTACCTACTTAATCTGAACACGTTTAAAAGAACCAAATTTAAATGTTTTACACTTTGCTAAGGTTTTGTGTAATCGTGGAAGGGTTATAACATGTAAAATATAAACTCTAGATTTTATGAAATGTTGATACAGTCCGATTTTTTTTAGAAAGAGAACAATTAGAAAAGTTACTAAATCTACGTTCACTAATTCACACGCCATGTTATGTTATTTACAAGTGTCGCTTTTGATATAAATACCAATGCTCTATAATAGTACTAATAATATTTATTTTTAAAATTTAAAAATGACACCTGGACACGGGAATTGAACCGCGGACTTTTGGCTTAATACGTCAATCCGCTTACCACTGAGCTATCCAGGAGTCGTCCCAAGCTCAGGTTCCATTCTTCACTCTTATTTTAAGGCAGAATCTGTGATAAACGTGTGGAAATCGTCAGCTATATATTATGAGCGATCAATTGACAACCAAAATGTTTAACGACCACCTATCGTGTGTGTGTGCTACCTCCAGCTGAGCCACCCCCCGAGCTACGAGGAGAGTTTGGCACAGAGGATGATGTCCGCGTCCTCCCCTCTACCACGCAGCGTGTCGCCGCCGCCCCCCTGGTCACTCGCCGCCACCGCCGCCGCCAACACTCACTACTGCTCATGCGCCAACTGCAAGGTAACATAACCTCCTAGGGGGTGGGCAAGCTACGACAAGTATACAAGGTACAGTAGCCCCACGGTTTATTTGGTGCTGACTGACAGTCAACATTTAGGTATATACCCAAATTTTGACCGTCAGAAGTGACAGCTGCTAAACACATATTTTTGCAGATCATTTGGCTTGGCGTAGGGATACATAATTTGGTCTGGTAACTTTTCAAAGCTGTCAGTCAGCACCTAAGAAGCCATGGGGCTACTGTAGTAGATGCCTGCGCAACTCCAAGGTCAGCCGAGGGAGGGGATGACCTCAGAATCAAACCTATGGACTAGCAAAAGCACTTGTCTATGACTTTAAAAAATTTTTATAGAATATAGATGTATTGTACTTCGAACCACAAGCGTTTTAAAATTATTCAATGATTGGTTTGATATATTTAGTTCGTCAGTTTTTGTTAATCAAAACAATAATGACAAAAAGTGTATGGATTGAACAAAAATAAATAAAATACGTTATTTCAGGAAATAACCGAATTTACACAATGAATGTTGTTTATATAAAGATAAAGTGGCATTTATAACAAACACAGTAGCAGCTTCAAGGGGGGAGGGATATGCCCCCTCCTCCCTAGACCATAAATTATATTAATACAAACTTAAATCATATGAAGTAAAACTAAAATGTAGAGGCTCTTATTGCGGAGGGGGACAGAACAATCCTATTTTAGTTTGAAATTATAAATAAGAAATATTTTGTACTAATAATATATCTTTTATGCATTACTCCAAATGCAGATTTTCAACTTTCTGAATAAAACAATGATTCACTATTTATTTAAAGGTACTAATATTGTCTCATTTGAGCAGATTAGTGGGTGGAGTCGTCGTTCCCCCCTCTCCCATCGTAGACCCCGCTAACGTGACGTCACATTTAAAAACTGTGATTTGCTCATTTATAAAGGGCAAACGTTATCAAAATAACTCTAAAAATAGTAATAAAACTATTTTTTAATGTTTTATTCATATATTTTTATCTTTTCACTAACGTGCACTTTCTGAGCAAACTAATAATATAAGTTCATGACTTATAATCTAACTTAAATCTATAGCAGACACAACATCCAGCCCCCAGCCGTTAATTCATAATTATGAAATAGGAAACCCACATTTCACCAATGATGCATTTTCAGCCATGCCGGGAATAGAACACAGACTGAGCTTTTCATGAACCAAAGGGTAATGTAAAAATATAGCTTTTTGAGTGATGTTTATTGTAGCTACCATAAACTAGAATAAAAAAAAATGCTTACAACACTGACATAAGTTAATTAGTGGTCTTGAGTTACCATAAAAATAGCTTCAAATAGCTACATGAAGCAATTAATATTCATACATTTTCTTGGATTCCTGTGACTATACCCCATTTTCTCTATAAAAAAAATTAATGACTACGGCCTTGGTGGTATGCTCTCCCCTTTACACTCTTCCCATTTCCCTACCTTTCCCAGTAAATTTCCGGGTGCACCACTGCAAAAACCTGTTCACCTACCTTGAGAACATCATGAATATTACTGACATCACAATATTCAAACTCAATCTATTTTAAAATATACGAAGTGTGTTGGGACATCAAAAATACACATCCTACTAGCGAAAGCAAAGGCAAAGAAAGAGGAGTGGGGGAGCGGGGAGTCCGCACCCCCCGGTAATTTGATGGACGGTCCAGAAATACGTACACAAACTTTTATTGGTTAAAGGTATAGCAAAATTTTCTAGTGGACCCCCCTTCCCCCACCAACCCTTAGAAAAATTATCTTTCCACGTCCTCGAGCGGACTAATTTTTCAATAGTTTTAATGGAAAAATTAAAGTTGTTTAGTACCGCGTCTTCTTACCAGGGCTGTACGCAGATGTACTAATTATTGACGCTCTACTGTACTTTAGTTATTCAAATTGTAGCTTATTATTAGTTTTACGAAAATGATAGGGACAGGGATATGAACCTCAAGAAAGTGAGTTTCAACCCCGAACCCTTGCCCTGTTTTGGGGATCTCCCATCCTTTTTCCAGAACAGTGCTTATATTATTCACCCTGTTACGCTAAGGGTGCGCTTTATCAGGCGAGCTTTATTTTCATATGTAATTGTGACGTCATGTAAGTGAACCATGAATGTGTATGAACCAGCCTACTTAATACTCTACCCTAGAGTATCTCCACAGTCAGTACAGTCAGTGTATCTTGTATCTGTGTCCAGAGTGGTGCTACCACAGTGGCACGTGGTGGTCTGAGGGTCTCTCTACCCTCCTCCCAGAGGGACAGCGACTCCCGAGTCCTAGTCACAGAGAACCAGCGGCAGCTCAGAGTCACCCTGCCCCCCGAGCCGGCCACCTCCTCCCACGACCACTGCCCCTGCTCCAAGTGTCAGGTAAACAGTCAAATCACCAAACCAAAAACACCTTTCTTTTTAGCGCAAATATTTACTCTACGACTGTCAAAGTCGGCACGAGTTTTCAACATAAACAGCTATGTAGAGCCTTTAATGGCGTATGAATACACGTAAATATAGTGACGTCTGCTAGGTGTTTTAATCACTGCTTCATACTACCTGTTCAGGTTATTCATTATACTACTATTTTAATGGGGTAGAGATGAGGAAGGAAGTATTTTTAGAAGTAATCTACCCGCATTTGCGTGGAAGGAGATTGGGAAGTCATTTAGGAAAAACCACCCTCAGTAGACCTAGCTGGACTCTTAACACCGATCTGCCCGTCTTCTTCAGGTCAGTCTAAAGGTCGGTTCACACAGAACGCTAAGCTAAGCTATGCCTTGATAAGCCACGCTATGTTTTTTTCCAATTGCTGGCCGGGAAATTTTTCCATCTCCCATCTTGAGCCATCTTACGTTGCGCATGAGCATAACGCAACTTGGGCTCCGTGTTGAACAGACTCGGTACTGGTTTGGTGAAAATAACTAAAGAAGTGTTGAAGTTTTGTTTTCAGTTCGTTTCACGTGTATTTAAATAATATTCTATTTAGGTTTTATATTTAATACATGTTTTTATATTAAAATGAAAGTGTTAATTGAACTAGTCAAACCTCCACCTCCTAAATCTTCTTCATCTTTCAAAACAGCTGCTAACAGCAGCATCTTTTCTTCCTCAGTACTATTATCTGAACTTAAACAAAACATTTTGGAGAACGCCAACATAGCTAAACTCAACTGGAGCAGACCAGAAAGAAACAACACTGAATTCTGGAGTGAAAAGAGGGTCCATTGCTTAGCTTAGCTTAGCAATGAGTGTGAAACCAAATTGACAAAGTTTTATCAGAGGACAGAACAGCATAGCTTAGCTTAGCATTCTGTGTGTGTCGGCCTTAAACACTAAAGAGAGACATTAGACCATTCAGTGCTAGGTTTCTTATCATGCCAAACCAACTTTTAAAGGAATCTGCCTGGGCATTCGACTGGAAATAGGACACAAAACTATTAAATAAACAAAATAATCCCTGTATGGCTGTTTTTGGTTGAAATCCCCAGATTATTAGTTTGAAAAGGCAATCCCACCCTCACGGAGATTAATCTCCCACCCCTTAACCGCTTCAGTGGCCGCGTGGTCTAACGCGATACTCTCGCAGTAGACTAGACTGCCGATGACGAGGAGCTCGAGGTTCGAATCTTGGTTGAGTGTACTTAGGGTGTTTTTTCCAAAATGGTTTTCCACTCTCCTTCCACGCAAATTTGGGTACACTTCCTTTTGATATGAACTTCCTAATCCTTAAAACCATCAGTGTAATTATTAGTAAATAGGCGTGTAACCCGAACGGATAGTAAGACGCGATGCTAAAAAAAAAAATCCCATCTAATGGGCGTATAACTGATAATTAGATACAATAATAGGCCTACACTATAACCAGAAATTGCATTAAAGTGCTGTTTATCAATCTTTTAGCTGTCAACAACAAAGTTGGAATCACTGATTAGTTTGTTTTATTCTTATTTTAAAACAATCAACTTTTAATTTTCATGTAGGCCTGCCATATTTTGGTAAAAGGTTTTTACAGGTCTCAATTCCACTGGTTTGTTTTTTTTTCAAAGTATAATACGGAAAAACAAACCACGATGGGACGTCTCCTAAGTTAGGTGTTATCTATACTACGAAACGGATATAAAAAGTATTAATTTCTTTGTGTTCTTAAAATCCCACAATAAAGCAAAAAGGAACAGAATGAGAAAGGGATCTTAAGAAGTTGCACTAGCATTCACTCGAGGGATAAATAAAATACATATTGTGTGAATATGACCCCAGCCCAATCCTTTCATAAACAGGATTTCTTGGATCAAATTGGTGTGTGTGATAATACTCACTATCTCAGTGAAATATTACCCTTCACTTCTCTTTTGTGCAATGCTTGTCATATTGCCACACTCGCTTATCGAATGAAACAGTAGGCGGGTAGGGGATCCCTTATAGTCTTAGAGTTAGTAGAACTCAACTAATAATAGAGAGCGGGCACGTAGCCGAGGTATGAAGGGGAAGAGGGGTGTTGGCAGCTCTGAGAACTATCCTGTAATGTAATTCTAGATACGTGCCTGTGAGAGATTATAAGTAAAAAAAAACTACACCTGCCCTTGTTGTCGGAGACAAAGAGTGAAGGCTGTGTCTTTGGGAGGGTATAAGCTCGGGTAATCGAGCTACCCTGTTACATTGGTTGTCACATCGGTGATCGCCAAGGTCAAATGCAGTGGTGTTCAACTTGGGGTACAGAATATTTAATACTATACTTTTATATTTCTCATTTAAAACTCAATATTGAATACATTATTTTGGAAATAATTTATTTTATATGTAAATCACATAATATTTATAACTTGTATTATGGACCAAATGCTTGGGGGGTGCAAAGTAAATTATAAATTATATCTGGAGGTACACAAACAAACAAAAAAGTTTAGACCCGCCTCAGTGACGTAGTTGGCTATAACGCGCTTGTTTCTTGTAGAGCTAGACTGCCGAGGACGGTGGGAGATTCAAGTTCGAAACTCGGTCGGGTGGACTGGGGTAGTTTTACCTAAAATGTTTTTCCTCTCTCCCTCCACGCAAATTCGGGTTCAGTTCCTATAAATTCAACCTTACCCATTTCTAATCAATTAGCGTAATTAGTACTTAAGCGTATAATCCGGACAGGTAGTAAGACGCGATGCTAAATAAAATAATTTTAATACCTCTTAGAAGAACCTTATTGAAAATTCAAAGGAATCGTACGTGTGTATATGTCTACTGACGGAATTTATCATAAATCTTATGTCGTTGGGGTGAATCTGTAATATTCCCATCAAAAGTTTCAATTTATCTTTGAGATTTGTAAGCTAACACTTCCGTGGTCCGTTTCTAGTATACAATTTTAAATTACCTCCCGGAGTATAGTAAATCGTCTCGAGGGTCGAAGTTTTCTTATTCTTAGTCTAAGACATAATTTTCATTATAAACTAGACCGTCAATGATCGTGGAGATTGAAGTTTGAATCTTAGCTGGGTTTTTTCCACAAGTTATTCATCGCTCTGGTTTTCTCCGATCCCCTTTCCCTTCTAATGTGGATGAATTTCTCCTAAAACTTCCTTATTTATCTCTTTCCGCTATATGACTCCTTTAACAACCTTTATATTAAACGTTGTATATATATATAACATTTAATGATAAGGAAATATATAATAAGTACATAGTGTTTAAAATCAAGGCTCTCTCTCTCTTTATATATATATATAAATTTATGAGCTTTAGTAAAATATTATATTCTACGTACTGTACATAAATAACCTTATAAAAGCTCCTAAATTAAAATTTTTATTAACGAAAGTAGCTAACTATATATATACATATGGATTCCGGTAGAAAGAACAGTATTTAACAATTATACGAGTCACTATATATACATATACACGCATATGGATTCCGGTAGAAAGAACAATATTTAACAATTATACGAGTTACTATATATACATATACACGCATATGGATTCCGGTAGAAAGAACAGTATTTAACAATTATACGAGTTACTAAAACCATTTTCATAGGTCCAGTCGTGTGATCTGTAACTGTCACTTTTGATTGATATTGATCATTACGTATCTGTAAAATAATATTCATGATATAGTAAAATGTTACTAGTGTTGGTGACCTGGTGGTCTAGGGGTAAGGTGTCAGACTTCTGTGCTGGCGGCCGGGGTTCAATCCTCGGTCCCAGCATAGATTTATCTGATTACCAAACACTTCCTTCACCTCTGACAAGATATCTTGTGAATGTGGGGAATGCCAGGCCTCCACCGTGGTTCGGATTCCACGTTAAACTGTAGGTCCTTCATTTCATCTCACAATCACCCTAACATTACACATTAGCGTAAGTGCGTATAACCCGAACGGGTAGTAAGACGCGATGATAATAATAATAATACTAGTGTTGACCGCAAAAAAAAATATTTCCTAAATTTTCTTCCTATGAAAATTGAAGAACATATTTTAAAACCTTAATAATTACATTTTATATATATATATAGAGATAGAGAGAGAGAGGGAGAGAGAAATCTTAAGCTGATACTTTACTCAACAACAATATTATTTTAGATGCGTTTATAAAAAGCTTATATAACATTTTATAAATCAATTAATATAATTATATAAAAGTGTCTCCCCGGGAACTTGTTTCAGTCCCGATACGGCACGTACTGCGACTCGAGTGGGGACGTCCTCCTGTCCATGGACACGGCCACGGCAATGCAGGGGGTACTCACAGACGGTATCGCCTTGTGCAACCTCATGTAGGTCGCTCCGACTATAGAAGTCTTCTCCGGAAACGCCGGTCTTCAAGATCTACCCTTGGAGACCCGAACAAGAAGTGGCAGATTAAAAAAAAAACATTCGACACTTTGGGGTTGATTATTTTCAATTTTTACCCGCGAGTAACAACGCTTTACTGAGATGGAATATCTGGGCCTATTTTTATTTGGGGTGGGCCTTTAGTTTATGGTGAAGGTGTATCATATCTAGCCTATTCTAATGTGAACTTTAGCATTTTCTTTATAAAGAATAATCTTTGAAACAAATCGACACAATACAAACGAAGCTAAAACCGCAGCTGTAACTGAAGTTAGACCGATATCATTATTATATTAGTTTCAAATTTTCCAAAATGTTGTTGTTATTATTTAAGTATTAAGGGCGTCGACACAAAAGCGGTCATTAGAGTCAAAAAATATAATAATAAGATAAATGTATGTACGATCAAAGAGCGTTAGTATAACGTATTGGTCGATTATATAAAGTTTAGAATTCTTATTGTTGTTGTGTGTTTATATGGATTAGGTAAGAATATGTGTGTGGAAAAAATAGCATATGTTTTCAATTCAAATCGACATGATTTTTAAGAGGATTCTGCACAAATTACCAAAATTGCATCATAGTATTTCATTAATCGCCATCTATAATTAATTTTTATCAATAAACCAAGAGAGATTTTGAACTTTCATTAATTTAATTCGGATATTGTTTTAATTACTTCTGTATGTGAACATAAAAAATAATATATATATTTTTTAAATTTATTAGCTCACTACTAAAAATTATATTACATTAGGCCTGCATAATTTTAAATATTTTTGAATTTAATATGTTAGTTATTTTGTTTTTAATATGTGTCTTGGAATGTGTAGAACAAAATTCTAACTGATTTAAGGAATCGACTATTTGTTTCTTCCTATATAAGGTTAACGGTATTTTTTTATTTCAAGTTTATTGTTGTAATTGCTGTTGTAAATTAATATGTAGGACCCTAGTGTACATATTTATAAATCCACACAGCTCGTTTCTTTTTGTGAAGAAACAGCCTATGACATCAAAGCACGAAGACTAACCGTAAACTGTTATTGCACTCTCTAGAAGCCTAAAACTTCACCGCAGATGACCAAATAATGCCGGTGTGGTGATGGTGCTCAACTAGTAGTATGCCATGATTCTAAATTCCAGTGTTCGAAATTTTTTTAAATATGTAGAGACTCTATAAATACTTCCTCATCCAAACAGAAAGGAATCCGCTCATCACTGGTGAGTTATTACTCACTAAAGTAGAATGGCTCCCATCCATATGAGGAGCAAAGATGTGCCGTGGAAATTGAGATAAATAATGTAGCCATAATATAAATGTATATACTTGTTTGATCAGCCATGATACTATTTTATGTTATGTACTATGGGCCAGTTTCATAGTCAAATTTAGTACGCCTCAAGTGCGGCGCTACACTAAGTACATGGCGACACCTACCTAAACTAGAATGGAATGGGCCGTTCTCGCATAGGAAACTGGCCCATTCCATTCTGGTTTAGGTAGATGTCGTCATGTACTTAGTGTAGCGCCGCACTTGAGGCGTACTAAACTTGACTATGAAACTGGCCCTATGTCTGAACAGAACTGCCTCTATAAAACTACTGTCTTGTTGTAGTTACCAACTACCCTATTTTTTTATTTTTACTATTAGTGGTTCAAAGAAACAAGTTATACAGTATGAGTTTTCAGAAGAAGAAAGAATTAAAAATGTACATCTTATTATTTTGTCTCAATGTCAACTTCAATTAAAAGTTAAAACATAACTTTATAGATTATCTAACCCGACGCAAATATAAATCATCGTAGTGTACAATATACAAAATAATGTGCCAAACTATAATATAATTATTAATGTATGTACAATTAATGTTTAGAATACATATACAATATTATAATTCTTCATAAATGTTCACTATTGTATTATATCTATCCTTAATTAGGGCCTAATATAAAAACAAAAATATGTTAATGGTTCATTTAAAAACAAAATCAATCCATTTTAATATAATACAATATTTTTCATGTGTTTCGTGTTATATTTTAATTGTATTTAACATACAGCCTAACATAAAGCAACACAGATTATAATGTGGGTCGATTTATTACGAATCTATAAATAAAATCATTTAAACTTTTCAAATGTAAAAAAAAGCTGAAAATATGTTAAGATAAAGTTATACTATGTTCTCAGCTGAGGGGTTAGTGGCATTGCATTTAAAGCGCGTTTTAGATAAACTTATTATTTCTAAATTGCAGTTAACAAGAGCAACATGTGCTACAATCTATAATATGTGTGCCTTTAATGACATCACGCCCGTTTCATTAAAGGCAAACATACATATGCTCGGATTACAAAGTAATAAATATATCGTATAAATTATTGTTGGTCGATAGCACACTTTACCAGCAAAACTAAATCAACATAAAAAAAAACTCTCTTAAGTTGAAGTTGCTATTGTAAAATTAAGAGTCAACGTCCGCGTTAAGGCGTGTGCCTAAGAAATAAATCAACACTTTCTTATGTGACAGTTCACAAAAAATATTGTGCAGTGTAGTAGTTATTAAGGATTTTGTTTGATTGTAGCTTAATTTATATGCTATAAATATTACTCCACAGAAAACTATAGTTTCTATAGATCAAACAGTAATTTGGTTACCATTTACTTGAATATTTTTGTATTTTAATTGATTCTGCCTCCTCATTATATATTAACTTAACCAAAAATTTTAAAAATAGATTAATATTTGTGAACAGCAGCCATCAATTCCAGATGTTAATTTCAATGAATTTGTATATTTTGATCAACTTAGATAGTGGGTATAATGTTATAAATTTTAACTTTAATGTTTTAATATTCACATTAAACTGATTCGGTGCTTCCGTAGTTTAAATACTCCCCAATAGAGGATTCTACCACCGGTATTTGATATTGGCTGGATCTAACATGTTGAGTTTCAATTATGAACCATTAACTTATACGTACGTCTTAAATTTTAATATTTTAGCACTAACATTATATAATTAATCTAAAAATGTGTTTGAACACAAATGCAATGCTACTTCATACGTTAAGAACGTCAATGGAATCGTACCTTTAAAAAAACATTGAACCATAACACTATTTTTAAATAAATTTTTTCCCGTTGTATCGAATATATTTATTCGCTAAAGAAGTTTAATGTGGAAATATAAACACTTGTGATAAGTGCTTAGTTCATTAAATCAATAACACTATTGGAATCTAAAATCGAAAGCCACAACAGTATGCCTTAAGTGGATTATGTGTTTTTATTTTAGTGGTCTATCTACGCAGGCGTAATAGCACCTACGTTACGGAATAATGGCCAGGGCTGGATGGGTCGGATTTATCTATTGGACAACCTTGTGTAGGTGGATAAGAATCTAGTATGTGCCATTTTTTATTATTTTAATCCTGACCCGTTGTTTAGGTGCAATTAAAGTATGCTTAAAATCATTTCTCGGCTTAAATCAGTGGTTTGAACCAAGTGAGTTTTCGAAGAGAGCAATCTTGGTTTTTATTATGAAGGGTAGTCCCAATTATGTATGAAAATGTTCTTATTTATATTACTGTAAAATTAGCCTAATTAAATAGTTAAATAATTTATTAAATCTAACCTTACGAATAATGAGCCATTCCCTGGGAAATCCACTTTCAAAAGCGAATTTCATTTTTTAATTTGCCAGTAAATTATAATTTTGAGCAAGATGAATGTTTTTTAATCGAAAGTATAACAAATTATTTACCTCCCTTTGAATTTATAATAGGCATATAGCCTATAGTTAATAAAAAGCCACAAATTTTTTACATTAATTCAAATCAAATATTAGAAATTGACCTGACCTAGACCAAAAAACTCGGTTAAAGTAAAGACAAACTGATTTTTTTACTATTACTTTTTAGAAAAACCAAAAAATTTTCCCCTCAACGCTGATCTGTAGTAAAGCTCAGCGTAAGTTTAGACGTTTCGTGATTTTTGTGCAAATCTGCAGATCAAGTTTTTTTCAATAGCTTTTTATGGCATCGGTAGCCCCATCATAATAACGTCTATACACTTAGCAACTAGCGTGAATCTTACAGGAATACTCAAAATAATTCATCCCATTTCAAATGACCATGAATATGTAGGCCTACATCAATAATGTATTAACTTGGCATACACAGAATGAAAGAGGAAATCGCTACGTTTTAGAATATAATAGCGAGATCGTTCCACTGCGCTCTTCATTCCACAACAGATAGTGAGAAAATGATCCCGAGTGGTTTGTAGAGACGAAGAAAGATTTAATTTAACTTTCAAAGCTAACCGTGACAACATTAGCATTTAGGGCATAGAAAACCCCCTATCAACACTCGAGCACAAGTGTGACTCATCTGAAGTTAGCATCTTCTGTGCTGTATTTTTTGAGCAAAGATTTATGACCCTTGTTTGGTTTTTAACAGAAAACACAGTGACTGGTCACTCCCATTTAGATATGCCACAGATATATTTGGTCAACTGAGCTAGGATTCCAGCGGATACATTTTCAAACAATTTGGCATTTTTAAGGTACCCTTTAACTAGGGCTGCCAGATTTCTTGGTTGTCAAACCGAGACAATGATCAGCTAAAAATAAAAAAGAGAGAAAGGGTAAAGAAAGAGGTATCTAAGCAAGCAAACATCGAATTATTGTATAGAATAAGTTTATTAAGAACAAAAACAAAAAACAAAACTATCTCAGAACTCAACTTAAAATTACATATTTCAAAATTATACAAACAGTGCCGAAAATAATGATTACATATGTGTATGTATAAGGAATAAATTTTTTAGGAAGAAAAACAAAAAATCACAGAAATAATCTCACAAATCTTACAGCTCAACTCAAAAATCCACCACCAAATACGGTTACAGATTGAGAGTTTCGAGGTGTGAGCATGTAGCTGGGTGTGCCGTTGGGTCGTATGTTTAAAAATACCGAACGTGCGTGCCGCACGCAGAATGTGGCCGCTACTGGTTTGACAACGCCAAACATGGGTAAGAATCGGAAAAAAAAATTAGATAAACCGGGATATTTGAACGTCCCGAAAGATCTAGCCGGGACACCGGGACTTGAGACTCAAAATCGGGACACCTGTCAACTCTATTTTTAACTCAACGAAGTTCTTCTTCCCTGTTAGGTTTGGTCGCAGTGACCACATGACTGGGAGTTCTACAGCTGGTTTCTTAGGTCACCAGCAGATATAACGCAATGCGACTTCTTCCTTTGAGAAGACGTTAAGGATTTTGTGTACGATCTCAAAAATCGCATTATTAGTGCTATGGAGTCAGTGACAATGGGCACGCGGTAATGGGAGGAATTTGACTATCGTCTCAACGTTGTTTGTGTAACTCATGGAAGGAACATAGCACACTTATAAGCTGAGAGACAAAACTTGGAACCAATTCGAGAGTTTTATCATAGAATATAGTCAAAGATTGCTTGGAAAAGTGCCTCGCGTGGTTTGGGATACTTCGTGCGTAGCAAAGAACAATTATACCAACATACCTAATCACGCTGTTCAATTACAAGGTAGGCAAGAAGCTGTGCATATAGCTAAAAAAAAATTATAATAAATATTGATATTAAAAATTCCATATAAACTTCAGCGAATACATGTTTTAATTAATCTAACTATGACAGATACCTCTTTTGGCCATAATCTAAAGTGCATTAGAAAGATTTCATGACTGTCTAACAGATGGTATCACTGCACTACCTCAATTTGAATTGGATTTACCCTATTTTCTCCCTATACCCTTCAAAATATAGTCCCTAAATTCTAGATGCTGTATTATATCAGCACACGATTTACAAACTAACTTAACCTAGGGCATTAACATGGTTTTTAATATCAATCATGGAGAAGTGGAGCAAACAACAACCGTAAATATATATCAATTTGAGGTATTCTTTGGGATCAATCTAGGATTCCCTCTACTTGTAGCTGACTTCCTTGACCAATTTAGTAGGGAGACGGTACACACTTGTTCATCGGGATGTATTAGAAAGTTAAAACGGGCCTAGAAGTAATGTCACTCAATAAGTTAGTAAATAATCAAGAACACTGGGATCCGTATACATATATAACAAACTATTAGGAGAAACGGCATAAGTGTGTTTTAAAGAGACACGACTACAATACATGTCAACGAACAGCGGTTAAAACTGTGAAAACAAAAAGCAGTGATAAAGGCCACATGACCTATTTAACAAGGTTGCCTCTTAAAAAAAATTCGAAACATGATTACCTAAACTTATTCAGTGTGCATATGTACTTAAATAATAAATATCTTACTTTTATTAAAACAAATATAAGAATTGTATAACAGTAGGCCATACACCAAATATTAAGGAAAATTAGAATAACACTTCAGCTATGAATTTATTTTTATTCTATTATGCTCTCCTTTTTATTGGTTGGGCCATACAAAGTTTAACGTTAATGGTTTTTTCTTACCTTGCCTTAATATATTGAATGAAATTAATTTGAGTTTTCTTGATTTCTAAAAATCACTAGAATTAAAAAATCACTAATCAAATCTACAAAGATAAATAATAAAATAATACAGTTTTTTAATTCAACTTACAAAGTTATGACCGTAGTCCACAACTCCTCACCAACAAGTAATAAACAATAGAAACAAAATGAGCCGTGTTTTTCTTCACTCAAAGCCAACGACAATGGTTACCAAACAAATTATTAGAAAGGGTTCTCTTTTCCTCGCCATCCACCTGCATAGATGTAAGTCATTCATTAGGCTGGTGTACTCCTAGACGTTTAGTTTCCAGTTTTTCTTGCAGTTTTAATGAATAGTACGAAGTTTTTAACAAAGAATTTACTTTATTCGTTTTAATTAAACATTTTCACGCGTCATCTTACTTTTTTGGGTCTTATCAAATACTGAAACACGGACACATAAAAGCAAAAACTAACTATAGACCACCTTTATGATCTAGCGGTCTCTCTCAGGCTAGCCCTATTCACTAGTGTAAAGCTGGCACCGGAATGATAAGGGGATTGACCTTGATAGACATCATCAGTCATGTCAGTCTCACACTGGGTGTGGCTTCTCTGAGAGGGCCTGTCAGCTTCTCTGTTCAGTCACTAGACCGCTGGTACAGTCCTCGCGTGACGTTTGGAGCCAGAAATGAATAATATTAACTGGAATACTGGATATCGAATCCAATAACTCGCTGCGTGTAGAGAATGGTGCTCCACTTAATATTCGTGTTTTTTTTTAAAAATATGTTATAGAATAGAAAGAAAGAAAAAACAATGCTTTATGTTAAGAAATATTTTTAAAAAAAGGTTTATGGGCCCTGGCCCCTGTGGCCCCTAAGGATGGGTCACCACTGTATCTTTTCATTTTAGTGTGTCCTCAAAAATCCGGCCCTGGATCTAGACGTGTCCAATATATCCTGTCGCGGCTGCCGGCAGTCGCAATTATATTTGCCAGCATTTCAATCTTCTCTAGTATAAATATTTACATATTGTTGTCCATAAATGTTGTGATTTTTAAACAATATATAGTTGTAAACCATTTTATGTCTGTTATTTTAAAGTTACACCTAGTTACATTTGTAGAAGTTTAGAAGAAAGTTAATGGGAATAAAAACAAATTGCATGAGTTCGGAGTTTATAGTCATAACGTTTACACAACCCCTAAAAGAGTGTCAGATGTCTTAGCTGTGTGTTTATGATCAATTATTTGTTTTTTTAACATTTTAAGTTTAATAATGTAATGAGCAATAGAAAACATCTGTTTATTAAACATGAGACTAGTCATGTATTACACTCGTTTAGTTGCATCCATATGGAATTCAAACCGTTCTTATACTATTATATTCTATTACACTATGCCACTATGCTACACTGCAATAAAATACACTACATGTTATATTACACCTAATCTTACACCCACTTCAGTGGACATATGGTCTAAGGCGCTACTCTCGCAATAGACTAGGCTGTCGTAGACCGGGAGATTCGTGGTTAGATCCCGGAAGGGTGCACTGAGATTGTTTTCCCCCTAAATTGTTTTTCACACTCCCTTCACGCAAATTTGGATGCACTTTATCTATATTGACCCTTTATAATCCATACCATATTAGTGTAGTTAGCAGTGGCGGCTTATAGCTAAAATTAGTGGGGGTGCTGCTCCAGAATTGTATTAGCCTTTGTTTTAAAATTGTGTAAAAGAAAAAAAAACATGTATAAAAATAAAATTTATTTAGGAACTTGATAAAATCGTAACAAAAAAACAACCTTTTTACTTACTTTAACTTAAATTGTTACAGTTAAAGCTTGATCTATTCATTTAAAAATGGAATCCATTCTTATTGTTTTAATTTGCGCAAAAAGTTCAAAAATTTTCCCCTTGATCTCTGGATAAAAATTGAGGAAATTTTACTCCATTGAAAGTACTGCAAACGCATTTAGTCTTTCTGTTGAATAAAATAACCGGAAAAAAATGAATCACATAGAGCAGCTGGAAGCAGAATGATAATTTAAGTCTACACTCTTCTATACTTTATCACATTCAAGAATATGGTGCACGGTTTTTAAGCACAACACACGCTGAGTAAAAAAAACTTCCTTCCACCATCACGCCAGAGCCGGCACTGCGAGAGAAACAGTTCTTTCTCTACCTGGCAGTCCCGCTTTCCTTCCCACCTCCTCCTATGTGCGCATGCGCACAACAGTCAAACACCACGTCACTGGCACTTTGAAGCGCACAGTTCCATACAAAGGTGTTTGTATTTTTTTCATAAACTGGGGTATGGCTACTGAAGTACTGACATTAAGCTTAAGGAAAATATATTGTACTACAAAAATAAAGAAAAAATTAATGAAAAAGGACTCATTATATTAAATGTTATCGATAATATCAAGTGGAAATAGGGGGTGCTGCAGTTCCGCAGTGCCTATACACGAACTACCACGGGTAATTAGCACATAATTTTATAGCCCAAACTGTTTGTAAGACGTGGTGCTAAAAATAATCCTGATCCTACTACAGACCATGATTCCCTGCAATTAAATACACGACATGCTACCTTCAAACCCAACTACTACACTACGCACAAAAATGTACTTGAATAATCCAGAGAGGAAATTACCAATTTTAAAATAAATTACATCACATTTTACTTGAGCATAATCGTATGACATTTATAATCCAAACTTGTGCTTGTTTTTAGTTTAGTTTATACAATTACATGGCCGTGTGCAAATAATACTATATAATATTTATAGTACTTTGTTATTTGTCTTTTTATTTTTAATTGCAAACAAATTAGTTATCCATCATTTAAATAATTTAAATGTAATATTTTTCAGTCTACAACTAATTTGATAATACTATATTTCTTTCAGTAAATCTATCAGCTCAACAAATTTAACTAGGCCAAAATATACTTAAACTAGGGCTGGGCCATTGAATCCTCAAATCCTTAAGAATATTCTAGATTCGAGAATTCGAGAAAATTTCAGATTAAAGACTTAAATCCTTTTTAAAAAAATCATTTATCTTAAGTGAAAATTTGTATAGCTCTAATACTGCTTGTCGGTGGTTCAATACTAATTATAATTATAAGGTGAACTTTAACAACCAGGCCCCAGACCAGTAGTTTAACACTTAACTGAATGTATGAATGTTATAATGAATGTATTATAAGAATGTTATCATTTATTTTCTATTTATGTTCTCTATTGTTTATATTATATTTATATTTCCTCTTATGAACATAATTTTTTAGAAGGTTCTGATTCGTAAAATAATGGACTCAACTCAACTCTAATTATTTACACATGTTTTATATTGTTCGACGGCTTAACGATAATAGCTATAAGTTATAGCCTCTATGTGTTTGTGCAATTATAGGAATAAATTTCGTTTATCTTTCATACGGCCATTTTATGCACAGTTTCCTTTATTTAATTGATAAAAATAGACTTAGTTTTATAGTAAGAATACTATACTGACGTGTTCAGTCTTTCTCTAACCCTTTACTTTCTATCATTTAAACGAATTGATGATAACTTTATTTTATTTTTAAACAAAAGTGCTATCCTCAGGGCTAGATGTTCTTAGGTTCAAGTCCAGCTAAGGTCGGCGGACTTTACTTGAGCGATACAAATCTGTAGCACAACTTTCTTCGGAGGGGTAATAAAGTCGTCGGTCCCATTTCTATTGTGGCATATCTTTCCCGTAAAAATTGATAAGCCCTTTCACGCTTGTTCATAGAAATTAAGGGAGAGCCTCCACACTTTTTGAACTTCCCTAGTGCATGGGAATTCTACCAGATGGCGCAGTCAGCACTAACCAGCTGAAGGGCTGAGTATATGTCCATCGTCGGATAGATGCATATATATCACATCAAACTAACAAACCTTCGTGTCGTTGACCCAAGAAGAAAAGATTTTAATATGAGAAAGCATCAGAGCCTTAAACAATAAATGCACCGGTATTTAATTATTTGTTCTAAGTTTCCAAGACCTTAGCTGAGTTGTTAGCGTGTCTACCTATTTAAATAATCGTGTCGGGCTCTATTCACGGTATGGTCAAAAAAATCGTATGATTGGTAAGATTAGGTTATTCCCTTTCGCGGTGAAGAATAGACCGCTGCGATACTGTGTGCTGTGTCTGTTCTAGATTTAAGTCAGTTCGTAATTCTTGTGCTGATTTAATAAAAAGTCGGTTCAGATAATGCACTTTAAATACCCTAAATAAAATTTAATAAAATCCGGATTAAGGGACAAAAACATAATGATTCAGAAATACTGAACTTAAAACCAACCGAGCTACCGTCCAATTTCATAGATAAAACCTTTTAGAAAATATAAACACTTTTTATAGTGGTCAACATTGATAACATTTTACTATATTATTACTCCTATCTGATGGGTATTAATCATGCCTACGAAAAGTGACAGCTTTAGATTACGTGATGGAATACAGAAATGTAGATCTTGTAGCTTTTCTAGTCATCAGATAAAATCTAGTTTGTAGTAAGGTTTCATCAATCAAGATAAGGAGACTGTGCTGTACATTGTTTTTATTTGTTTTACTGTGTTTAAAAAAATATTTGAACCAAACAATTCAATTAAATGTTTATTCTATGAAATTATAGATGTCTATAATGTTGTTGTTTTTTTAAGAGACTCCGTAATGATCACTTCATGGGTTTTCTATGTGTATATTGTTTTGTTGTTTACTGTAACAGTGTCACATAGTTTAATAGCTAATGATGAGTGTTTCCAAACATTTTCTGTGCTACAAATTATTAATATTTAATCACAAGTTTCCTAATACATTTAAAGTAGTTTTGATTTATTAATTTTATACTTTTATTTCCGATAAAGAGTGTATTTTGGCCGGTGTTTATAAATATTGAAGAAGAGAGTTTTAGGCCTATTATCGCAGATCCAGTGGGTCCAAGGATTCTAGACCATGATACCAGGATCGTTATCAAATTAATGTTCACTTAACATAACGTTCACTTAAAGTGCACGTAACTTTCACTTAAGGTAAATAAGCTAGTGTGTGATCAGGATTCACGTAACGTAACGCAACCACTCTAGCGAAACACAGTACAATAAATTTGGACTGTTAAAAAAGAAATCACTGAAATAAAATCCAAGCATTTAGGGCTTTATAAGGATCTAAGTACTTTCAATGGAGGCTCGCTGGAGGTACAGAATAAAGTGTAACAAGAGGCCACGACGTGTTCACGAGACGCGAGTAAACTATACCGAAGAAGTCATATGCATATCACAAACAAATGAGGTACTAAATAGCCCTGTTGACGTTGATCACAACACGATTGACTGGCTATGGAATGTGGTACCCTTCACTTAATGATCACGTAACGTTCACGTAACGTGAAATTTATCCCCTAGACAACAACTCTTAAGTGAAGTGAACATTAAGTGTGCGTTACGTGATTATTAAGTGAACGTTAAGTGTGCATTACGTGATTATTAATTGAACGTTGAGTGTACGTTAAGTTAATTGAAACCCCGGCATTCATTTTAAATGAAAAATCGTCATTGCAGTTTAATATATATTTTTTACGTTACGTGAACATTAAATGAACGTTAAGTTGATCATGATCCCGGCATTCATTTCAAATGTAAACCCGCCATTGGAGTTTAAGATATACTTTCTATATTAGTTTTAAAATATTACTTTCTTCAATTGTATCAGTGGGGTAGTCCAACAAAAAGAAGTGGCTATACTCAATGAGTAAATACATAGACGCTGAAACGCTTTTTATCTAGGAATTAGGATAAAATTACATTATGTCCAGGTTAAGTTAGGTTGAGTAAAGAATACTAATCCTGCATTTTCTACTGCGGTATTTTCCATAACCAATCAGAAATGCAAGTTCTGAAACTGTCCCGTCCGACAAGTAATAAACGCTAGTTCTGATTGCTTATAAAACTCTCTAAAAGAGTATAGATGGGTTAAAAAAAAAAGCAAAGTAAAGAAAAAAGTCTGGGTTCCATCCTGAAAAAATCTATATTTAGTTAATCAATGCGAGTCAAATTTAATGCACACAATCGAACAGTCATCACCATTTAAACCTTATCTTTACTGCTTTTATTTAACTTATTGTTTCAATTAGAGTATTAATTTGATTGATAAAAACTTGCTTGGAATAAAGGTTTGCCTATAAAATTATCAGAACATTGTTATTTCACTTTTTCCTACATGCTACCCCTAACTGTTCAAATTTGACTGTTAAGTAAGGTGTGGTACCATAATATTTAGATTGTATTTACCATAAAATATTGCAACTATATCCTTTTCCCTATCTTATAACGTCTATCTTATACTCCCAATAGACCTACCTGTCGTTGTTTACCTGCTAATCAGTGGTGGAACTGTTAGATAAATGTACACACATTTTAGAATATTATTAAAAAAACTCTTTGGTAAGTGGTTTTGTTTGGTAATTAAAGTGATGGCAAATGTAAATCAAATGTCTACTTGATTCACCCAATTACCAACTTCGCTTCCTTCTAAGGTGTGGTCGCATAGCTACTAATACACAGTAAAAATGACTGATTTGCGGCCGAGATTCTTGATGAATCAATAATTATATATATTTTTTATTAGGGCTGTATGGACACTTTTTTAAATTGATATTGTATTATGTAATTATTTTTTAAGCATATATTTTTAAAATTAACTCAAAAAACACATTTATTGTTGTATTTAAAAAATCAATCTTAAGTTGTGTGTGTAATTTACAGATATAGTATTTTTAATCACGTAAACCTATTCTCTGGGCCATAAATCAGTCATTAGTTACATAAATTTAGTTTTATTACAAGATATGGGTGACAACTATACCTAGCATACAGTGTTATTTAGGAGGTTCGAGAAAGAGAATAAGACCTAAAAGGAAATTTGGTCTTCTATTCTGCTACACCGTCCCTTTTACCGGAGCGCTGACATGCGTTGCAGACTTCCAGTAGTAAGTGGTTTATTATTTCAAACTATGGAGGAGTTGATAGGTAAACTTACTGTATCTTTCTATAGCAGCCCTGGGAAAATTGAGGCGGGTAACGTAAAAAGGGAAAATAGACAAAAATGTTGTTTTGTGTAAGTTTTTTAATTGATTTATGTAAAAATGAAAAAACAAACTAAACTCTAACAAAAATTTAAATAACACAATATCCTCCATCTTTAGTGGCAAGAAATTACTATTAATGCATTTTTAGGATGAAAACTATTCTTTAAATTATTGTTATTGCATGTTATATGCCTTTTTTACATAGACCATTTTTTGATGGGTAAATATAAAGTAAGCTTTTAATACTTAAATAGCGTAAACACTATTTAATTTAAACTAACTAAGGTTTTCAATGTTTAATCAAGTACACCCCAAGAAATATTTATTTACGGAGGTTCATAAAAAAAAAATTTTTCCACACTTAAAATATTATGTGAAAATAGCCAGTTAGCTAGATATTGTTCATTTTTCATTTAGAAAGCGACAAATGCATTTATCCTGGCTCAATGCTTTGCATATTTGAAAAGTTTCCTGAATTCCAAAAACAAAAGAGCTCATAATTTTGGAAATAAGAGCAAGAGACCAAAAGTGGACCCTTTTTGACACTTTACAATAACATACTTCATTATAGTGAACTTTTGGGATTTTGACAATGGTTTTGGCAACAACAACAAAACTTTGCCAAAGTCTGGTACCATTCTTTGAGAAGTTCTTCGTCTATTAAAACTTCAAATGGTGTTGGGTGTTTCCGACACATAACCATTGCAGAAACGTATGGTTTGGTCATTCAATTTTTTTTTCTTTCTTATTAATTTTTTCCCTGATCAATTCAAAGTTCAGATCACATTGTGAAAATGAATGTCCGAGAACAGGTAACAGTTGAATGATACTATTTATGTCAAAGGCTTTCGCAAAGCATGAAGCATACTTCAGTACTGTAAAATTTCAATTCTGCCCCCTTGCAGCATAAGATAAAAACACAATCGTAGAAACATTTTGGAATTTTTTGAGGTTTTTAGGAGACAATCATACATAAATGAAACAACCTAGTTCGCGTTTTTTTTACCTTGGCTTTCCATAAAGCAATAGCAATATGACGTTTCATCGTTAAAAACATGAACATTAAAGCAATAAAGCCACAACATGCGCTTGTAGAATTGGGTATTCACATTAAGTTATGATATTTGAAACTTCTGAGAGTAATCAAATTTAATCACCAAATAGGTTAGATCAGTTTTAGCTTTTCTTTTGTAGAAATCGCGGATTTTGGTCCTTTTTTGATATATCCTTACATGAAGTTGGTATAGGACATGGCAGACATCTTTAGAATTTTGCTGAAGCTTCCTTTTGCATTCAGTGCAATAGTAACAAACGTCTGTTTTTGGTCTGCGGTAACTGTAGGAAAACTTGGTTTCAAAATATTCAAAATATGTTTTGTAATTCATTTTGAATGGAAGCCCTCTTTTGCCTTTATGGTAATCACTAAACAAATCAAATAAATCGTTCTTTGTAAGCTGGGGATTGTTAAAATACTTCAGGGTAGTTTTGTGGCTTGGGTAGTGACTTTCATCATGAGGTATTGATTCGAGGTGAGAGCCCATTAAATCTATTACATCAGGTGTAATATTTCTCGGCCTATTGGCATGTGTTCCCCGCTTTTCCTCAGACGACTGGTTTTTAAGTAATTTATTCTGGATGATTCTTAGTCGTTTCTTAGAGACTTGCAATAAATCAATAATAAACTTTTGACATACATGTTTCTTTAAACCACTCATTCCAATACCATAAGTTCAAGAGTGATTCCTGGCCTTCTTAAGGTCTATTGTCTTCTTTTTTTGGAGTAGATATTTCCATACATTTAGCCAAAAAATAATCTTGGAGGCATTTCTCTTGAACACTGTAGAATGTAGAGAAAATATCTGGCTGTTCTTCAAAGGACACATTATCAACACATTTCTTATTACGACACTTATAAACTAATGTAAACTTCTTAGCTTGTACATGTTTCCCCTTTGAACTCACATAGGCTTCATCATGCACTACCTTTATGTTGTTTATTGTTATGCTTTATGGTGATTTTCCTTTATCGTGGTAAAGTATCATCTTCATTGAAACTATTTTATACACTTTTATAGTTCATTTTCACAATATTAACACTCCAATACAAACCTACTTTATTCACACACACAAAACATCAAACTTAACCTATGTAAAAAGGAGGGAATAACAACAATACACATTAGGCACAGCTTGCTAAGAACAGGTGTACCAACCTTAGTTTTTTGTATATCTGTACAAAATTGTGTGAGAAGGGAGTCAGAAACGTGGCGAATCAAATAAGCAAATCTGCTTAAAACGGTCACATAGGCCTATGGGCCCCTTTTAGGTTACCCACCTCAATTATGGCCAGTTACACATTTTTACGCGGCCCACAAATTATAACTTTCTATGAAAGAAGATTTTAGTGCTAAATATACCAGACTTAAATAATACATTCTTTTGGAAGGATATGCCACAGTCAACACATCTATTAACATTTACAAGTAGTTTAAAAAATCTCAACTACTAAATTTACTCCTGACATTAAAGAAAAGAAAATATATATTAAAAATGGCATTAATTTCACTAAGTTATATTTTAATAAAGAGTTACTCAGTTTTTTTAAGCACTTTGTCTTACTACCTGTTCAAGTAATACGCAAATTACTTAATTATTTTTACATATATCCTCTTCATTTGTTGTCTATATAATGTTCTTTATTTTTTTTTTAAACTACATTACCAAAAAATCAAATTTTATTTGCCGGCCTATTCGTATATATATACATAAATACATATTTATTCCCAATGCCACCCTTCAGCCAATAGAAAAAAAATCACCCAAGCTTTCTCTGTACGATTAATAACCTTACATTGTATAATATTTTAAATCTAGAAATGACACCTGTACACGGGAATCGAAACTGGGACCTTTGACTTAGTATGCCAATGCTCTTTGTCTAACTACTAAGCTATCCAGGACTCGTCCTGTGCCCAGGGCACAGACAAGGGAACACAAGACACCCAGCCTTACGGGAGGTTCACTGCGCTCCTTGAGCAAGCTTGAGTTCATGGGCACTGGGGAGTGCTAGTTGCAGTTTTTAGTGATGACATCACGTCCAAGTGAAACAACTCACTCTCAAACTGTTCGCAGAAGCAGATTTACGCTCTAAGCCCACTAGGCACGGGCCTAGGGGCGGTGACTTTAGGGGGCGGCACATTTTGGATAACATTATTTTTATATTATGTTTTTAATAATTGTGTTTATGACTGATTTTCTTTCATAGAAATCTTTTCTCGAATACTAAATTCCGCTCCCCTAGATTATAATTGTGCCTAGGGCACGAAAATTTTTAACCCGTCACTGACTGTTCATTGTATGTAAATGAATGTAAAGGAGTAGCAGTCCTAACACAATAGTTCAGCTACCAGCAATCCCCCCTCCCAAACCACCCCTTACCTCCTTTCAATCAAAGGTATTTGAAGAGTGTTTACAACTAGATAATATGCAGACATTCGTTTGAACTAAAACATTTTTTTAAATCATTGTATTCTACGTTTTCTTTATCATTTGCAGTCTGAGTACCGGTAAGCTTGTTTGTGGTGGTTGACCACGTTACCTGAACCTAGCTTTGTGAAAGCAGGTCTAATGACACTAGAAGGTAATTTTTGTACTTCATGCTTGATAGCGATGTTGTCATTTGGGACTGCACATGGCGATCGCCGAGTTGAAGGACTCAAGCTCTCCCAATCAATGGAGCAATTTTAACCTGGAGGCTGTTGGAGGGGGGAGGTCTGGTGTATACCCTGTCTGTGGCCCAGGGTCATTCTTCACTCATATTGTAAGGCTGAGCCTGTGATAGACATGCGGAACTCAATCAATTAAGTACTCGAGCTATCAGAAAACGCAGCCATCTTAGATTCGGGAAGGCTTACTGCTGCCAATATTACAATGACAACTGTATTAATATGATGTATTTAATAGCCAAGCTATTATAGTTGTTAAGTACTTTTATAGCCACACATATATATCAGATTCTTTTAAATTAAAAGATGACACCTGGACATGGGAGTGATATTTAAATGTGGTTATAGCCGTACTTAACAATTATAATAGCTTGGCTATTCAATCCATTACACTTACATTTTATGTTTTATATTTTATAATTTTAAAACGATTACGAAAAGGTAACTCGTTTTCAACGACGTTTTACGCGGAGTATCACGATTCTGATATCAAAGTAAAAGGCTATGAGCTTATCTAGTCTTCCTCAAACAAATACATATAGACTTTTGTTAATAGGGTCACAACGTAAAATTCTAAAATAATGTAGGATTGTTTTGTAGCTTTGAATCTTCAGAACTGTGATCCTCATGGGGGAAAAAATACCTTAGTGGGAGTGTATTTTTCTTCAGGTATATGGTGCCCTTAATTTTAAGTTTTGTTTACTAATTATTTAATTTTAACTATACTTAATTAAGAGACCATCACTACCTCGGGGATTTAAATGGGTTATGTGTGCCTTTTGAAGAACTAGTGGAGTGTTAATTAACGATAGCAAGATTGTATGTTTAATATATTTACATTACTATAATTTTGTTGATAGTATATTTTATTCACAATTATGACAAGAAAATAAATAGTTTGCCTTCATCAAACGTCCATAATTCCTTAAGTTTTCGGAAAGATTTCAAAACTAAATATATTAGCGTGGAATCAAGTCCTCCCCCATAACCGTTTTGAAATATGAATGCCTCAAGAGCTGTTTAAAGAGGTTACCTGCGTACAACCTGAATAGTTATAGCATGAATTTGGCATGAAGATCCAGAGGCGTAGCGTGAGTTGCCGGCACTCGGGGCAAGGAAAGTATTGCGCCCCCTAATCCGTGGACCTTTAGCACTCCCTGAGTCCTTTCCAATTTAGAATTAAACCCCTTGGCTCCTAAGCCAATGTATTGAACTTTAAGAAAATATTGACTTATTAAAGTAAAATTAGTTTAAAGCTAGTATACTTTTAAATCTATCTAAGATCGCCTAGTTTTAATTTGTGAAACTTTCTCAATAACAGTGTTGAAATCTACATTGGAATTTCTCTCAACTGACAATATTATTTCTAGGCTACTCACTCTTTCGTGACTCATTGTAGATCTCTGATACGTTTTGATTAATTTAAGTTTTGAGAAACTTCCTTCACAGCTGGCAGTTGAAGCAGTGATAGTTAAAAAGATTCTTAGTGTCACAACAAAATTAGATAAACTCTCTTCCACTCGTACACCCACCGAAGCAAATCTAAAGCTGTCCAGTTAGCAATCTGCTCATCTTCTTTATACAAGACAATGTGATATTGAAGGTGATTTATTTCACCAATCATAGCTGCAGCGTTCGACTCTGTGTACTTAGAACATTTGTGCCTAATATCTGCCACAGCAGTCACGTGCCTACTGGGCCTGTGCGCAATTCCTCTCCCGGTTCTTGAATGATATCATGAACCGGGACACACACTGTTTCTACAGACTGTACGCGAAATAGCTACTTCCATTTTCTTTTGAAATTTTGCGCCCCTAAGAATTTTGAATTCGGGGTAGTCGTCCTCGCTTGTTAGCTTCTAAAGTTACTAGAACAATTTTAATATATCAATACATCAAGTCATATTATTTGCAGCTGTCACTTTTAATAGATAGTCTCAATACCTATAAAATAACATAAATAACCAATTAAAGTGTTAATAATGTGGCAGTAAAGAAATAGATTTGAATTTTTTATTTACTGTTCTTCTAGCCAATATCATGGTATAGTAAGACGCGGTGCTTTAAAAAATGTGGCTATTGCCGAAAATTCTATTGAAAGTTAGTCTTCCTTAGAAGCTATAAAGATTATCCTTCTTCGGCCAATTTTTGAAAACTAGATGCCTATAAAAGCTATTTTAAGTAATACATTCCTGTATATTATTCAAAAATAGCTTCATCTAGAAGCTATTTGGAGCGATCACTCTCCGTAAATAATTTGAAATTTGAATGTTCCTAAAGGCAATATAGTGTGGTTTTCACGCGGAAATTTTGGGAAAATTATATTCTACTAGAACATAATCAAAGCGGTTCTCTATCAGCAATTTGTTTTTAATTGGATGTAACTCAATTCTATTTATAGTATTTCATGCCCAGATTTTTTTTAAATTTACATAGATACCTCTAGAAACTATTTAGACTAATCCTCTCCCAGAAGAATCTTGAAATTTGAATGGCCCTGAAAGTTATTTATAGTAGTCTTCACCGGTACTTAATATTGCTTTCAAAAGTTATTTGAAGTAATCCTATACCCAATAGATTTTTGGAAATTGGATGCCTCTAGTTCTTCGAGTGGATATTTGAAAATTGTACCCCTCTAGAAGTTACATGGTTTTATGCAAGGCCACCCTTCATATCATGGAGGAATGTGTTACACCCTCTCTACGACTCAATACTACACCGACCATTATAAGGTAATAAAGGGAGAGGATATAAACTAACACACACAAAAAATGGAAATGGTAAAAATATGTAAATTCAACAAAGAGTAGTTTATTCAATTAATGACAATAGCGCAGATGATACTAAATGGTCTCATTATATCATAATGAGTTCTGTCGGAAATCATACTCGAAGTAAACAACTTTACAAAATTCAAGTTGTGCAAGTATTTTAACAAATGGAAACATGATATCCATCACAAAATTGATAGACTAGTCTATATGAGACAATACTACAGGGTATATATTTATATGTGATACAAAAGTTATAAGGGCCTAATGGGCACCTTGATATGGTTCCAAAGGTTTCGTAATGCACAGAAAACTATATTTAATATATAAAGAAATTTAAATGTTGACGACTACATTACAGAGTTTACATAAACGTGAGAGTTTGACTACCAGACATAAGCCAAACACCCACGGGACTACTCGATCTGACAGAGAATATGGGACACACAGTTCCCAAAATAAATAAACAAAACTGAGCTGTTCAAAAGGAACTTACGTTACAGACTAATAAAGTTATCCTAATTTAAATTCCAAAAAAAGCTACATCACGTTACGTTAATTCTAACCATATATTCAAATTCGAAAAGTTACTTTACAAAAAAAACGGGATTACTCTACAATTCCAAACGAATAAATATTACATGCCAACTTCTAATTATCACGCAACTGAAAATATTTACGAGAATAAATACAAAAGCAAACGTCCAGCGCCCGAGCGGCGACATTTATAAGATATAGTATTTTAAATTTAAATAGACGATCAAATAATAAATATGATAAATTTTGAAACAGAAAATTTTATGTTAGAAAATTAAAGATACTAAAGAAGTTAGAGTTCATAACTCTACCCGTCTAAGCGACGAGTTTGATACATTTACAAGTCCTTCTCCAGCCATTGCCCAGCTCCATGACAATGATCAGTCGTTGATCGTCGATCGTAGAATAGTCAGTATTTGCATACTTGCATAGCCATTATATAGGGATTTCATTGTTATGATGGGGATACACAAACACACGCGGTGACGTCACGAAGCCTGCAAAAAGCCACGTAGGCCATGTGGATGTTGATGAAAGTTTTTCTTGCACCATTGGAATATTAGTGAATATCTCCAATCACACGATGTTTCAAAGGAGGTTCCTCTAGTATCCGCCAGAGGTCGGAAACATAGTTGTCTTCTAGTCGAAGAAGGTAGTCCTTGGTTCATTTCACGCTAGTACAGTCGTAGTGCCGGGACGCGTTTGTTGATACACCGGCTTTTCCTGCTCCAGTTGCCGGTCTTGGTTTACCGTGAGTCGTCCAGCCTAGCAGCATACTATAGACAGCAGATTCATGTGGTAAGTACGTGGAAAGAATATACATTACATTGGTTTGGATTGAGTAGCGAAACATATTGTCCAGCATGGTTATATTATGTCTTCTTAGCCTACAAGAACTACAACAGCGAACAATACTATTGTAGGGATCCTAATGTTAATTGATTTTATTGGGGCGGGTAGTATGAATTGATGCGATACATCCATTAACGTCCGTAGTGGGCGTGGTCCCATTGGAACATTATACATCGTAATGTTACAAATGAAATAAATAAATAATTTATCCACCCGATTCCACCACTACTGGTAGTGACAGAAAAGGTTTAGATATTTTAACAACTAAAAATATACTTGGACTGTTATTCAAAACTAAGATAATGTGAGACACTTGCGATCCGATCTACAAGGGAAACAATTAGTGGTAATTGTTCCAATCATAAAGCACCGAAGAAAACTTGGTAATGTTACATATTTATGACAACATTTCCAAGCTTTCATTCCAAGATCAAGACATTTTGGCCTGCTTTTCTCACTTTCTATCTGGACAAGGGAGCAATGTGTTTGTTGAGTTAATGGTTTATTACACTGATAGAAAAAAATCAGATATTGCTAACGGAAATGGCCGTTAAAAATTACTTCCCCCATCCAACGGGTTACACTAGTTATTTTTATTGAAAGTGTGGCCCACGACATACGATGCATGCAACACGACACGTCCACGATCAGTGATTGAAATCCCCTTTCACACAGGATGAAACAGGCACATAATAAATTTAACATGAAACATGACACATGCACCATCGGTGATTGAACACTTATTAACAAGTGATCCCTTTCAGACCGGGGGGAGCATGACACATTGCTGTATGCAGCATGTTCCACGTGCCATACCGTGATTGAGTAGAGTGACTCATTGTTCCATGTTTGACGTGCAGCATTAATGTAAGCTTCATTTCATATTAACGTTAATTCTGATGCGACAATAACCTCATCAACTACCCGACAATACAATGGAACCTAGCGGCCACAAAACAGTAACACACGCATGTCAAGAACGTGCATTTGGGCCTGTCACTATCCGAACACAGGATTTCTGGTAACATACGCCACCCGCGTGCTATTGCAACTTATAGTGGCTTAGCTCTGTTAAGGCATTAGTCATCTTATAAGTGTGGAACAGATATATCTTTGATACAAAATGAAGCTTTTGTCATATCGATGTCTGATACTGCTAGTGTTTTATTTTTTAGTTTCGCCTTTACCTGATTAGGCGGTGCGTGGTATAATGTGCTACTATCTCAATAGACTGCCGATGATGGGGAAATCGAGGTTCGAATCTCGGTTGGGTGTACAGAGGGGGACAAACCACTAAATCAAAGTTTACATTGTCTTTATCGTACACGTACTGGAGAAAATCCATTCGCAAGCCGTAAGTTGCACACCTCTGCCTTAGACCATGCAACCACCGAGGCAGGTCAAAGCAAATTTAAATGTTTCTACAATCAAACAAACAATTATTGTGGTTGATATATGTTACTCATGAGGTAATTTTGTTGTAAACTATTAATTACTTTATTTGTCTACTGTCTTATTTGAATGTTTTCTAATTTTAATCATTACCGAAGACCACAAAATGAAAAATTATTGGGTCAAACTTTTCTACGATATTTGAATTGCGCTTGTGCTATAATGAAACGATACTAGCGCTTTTTGATTCAAAGTCACAACAACTAATTTAGTAGCCTCACCCGTATATCTTAGACTCTGACCTGTAACCATAGCAACGGTGACGTGTCACCAAAGCTATCAACATAACAAACAGTTAATTTATGTCATGTGAAATCGTAATAAATCCTTGGAAAATACTTATTTTAATACCATAGTATTTGTTTAGTTAAAATCCTCTTATATTTAACATGTATTATTAAATTTCTTTAATTATTTTTATTATTTCACATTTATTTTGTTTGACACCTCACTAAATGACAAGCCTGGATACAAACTACGTCATTTCTGTGACATTTTAATTTGTCATCATTTCTAAATATTGCGTATGATTATTTTGAATCCTTAAATCAACCTTTAGACTTAACAAATTAATGTGGTTTTGTGTATTTTTATTATTCAATATATATTCGTGATGCGGTGGTTTCAAGGAGATATTTCCGAGGCTGTAGCCGCTACTAAAATTAAAAGTGCGGTTTTCGTTGTTTTTATTGAAGGTTAGTTTACTTGAATACTATTTAATATTTATGTATTTCTAAATACATGGGTCATCTTAAATCATATTAACAAGGTTCGATTAGTTTAAATTTATATTAAAGTTCACGTTTATAAAAGGATCGGTAAGTTTTGAAGCTGTGCTATATAATTTGAATAGACAAGTATAATGGGTTGACACTTTGTCTGTATCCCGTTAGTCAAGTACACTTGACTTGATGCAACCTTGATAAATTTACACTTTACACGCACTTGAGATCGAAGACTGCAACAGACTTTTCGAATGGCAAACTACTCTTTTCACGCCCTTGAGTCTGCAGTGCTGCTTCCTACTAGTCATCTTAGACATTATTTTAAACGCTATCTATCAGCAGGGAATGAAATCAAATACAACGATTTAATATCCATTCCCGCTTCTCTTCCCTAGACATTTCCAACATAACACAACACAAAAACCCTACAGCAAAAGCAGTACCGTTATAGTTAAAATACTTTAACACAGATCACATTACTATAGCAGACACAAAATTAAACAGTTGCCAGTCAAACTCCATATTGATGGCGTGTCAAGTGTAACTTGCTGTCACCCTTGGTCTCAAGGACTTGTGAGGGGTGCATCGGCACACTTCGTGTTTATTCGGACGGTTCTACACTTGATCACATGATTGCCAATGCAACTATCGAGTGAACGTCAAGGATCGACAGTGCATGAAGTTGACTATTCGGATACAACCTTCGTTGTTCACAGTTTAATATCTTTAGTAATTTAAGACTTATTTATTGTTTATGCATACACATGTAAATCCATAATTATTCACAAAAATTTGGCCATGTTTACATTTAAATTGAGACTGTTAATTTTACAAAATGAAAAATACAGAGGCTATTTTATGAAATAGCAGTTGTAAAGTGAACTCTCATTGCCCATAAAATTAATATTATAAGAGATTCCGTCCTCGGAAACACTTGTCACGCTACAATATACAGAAATTTTCCATTAAAATCTATATGAAAACTAAACAAAACATAATTTATAGTAAGTTTTGTACTTGTATGTATTTACAAACAATTACAGTACTAGGCCTATGTAAACACAAACACTTAATACTGAATTTGGAAATCCTAAACATGTACATTTACAAACAAAAATCTTGCTGATTTTCTTAGACTCTTTAGCACTTTTGTGGGTCATTCAAATATTCAAAATGTAAATGAGAGGAGGTCCTAGATTGAGAAGGTTTGTATGACACTTTGGGAAAGTAATGTTTAGGGTGGAAAAAGGTTCTCGCTCAGGTACATACTGTAAAAAGACTGGCTTGAGCTGTCTCACTGTCACCATTTGCAAATTAGTCATGGCCATAAATCAAATTGCAGACACATATAATCAAGTGAAACCACCTCCTTTATTCCTTTATGACAAGATACCATGCTCTCTATTATTTATGCTACACTCGGTATTCATTCTGAGCTCATTTGGTTACTCCAATTCCTCGAGGCATGGCTTGTACAGAATCTAGTTGTATTCAAATTCGGGCTAGTACCGGCTGATAACTTTGTGGGGGCTCACTGGCATTATAAAATCATTTAAACATCAGGTTCAAACGAACAAATTTATTTTATTTTATCAAGCTCTCCTTCTGGAAAATACAGAAATGGTACAATCCACCATATCTCTGTGCCACCTATGGCCATCAACAAGAGTTAATCCAACCGGCTCCTCGAACTAATCAACAGAGTCCTTTACAACACCCCTAGCCCCTCCCTCTACGCCTTGATCATGGTCAGTCGAACTATTTAATTGTTTACATGCACAGCGACCTCCACCATTACAGGAAGGAAAAACTTGAAGCTAAGCATGTCTGTCCAGCATCATAGATGTATGAGGGGGAGTATTTATAACACACAAAGCAGTTATAAGACCATAGGATATTAAAGAGAAGGGAATTAATTGTACTGAATGTCTGTCAGCAGCTTATCCAATATTGTTAAAGTTAATTGTGTGTTGGCCTAGACTGTATTCAATTAACCACAAATATCTTTCATCTAGGGATTTTAGGCCTTTGCTAATATGCTGAAAACCAATAACATTCTAAATTATTTTCAATCAATTTTAACTACAGTAAGTCTATTTTTGTCAGGACTCCTTAGGTGTATATATATTTTTAATTTAATCCATTTTTACTAAGATAATATATTGGTAAGTTATTATTTTTAATTGGAAGAAATTAGGCTAGACAATAGGGCATACTAGGCAACAAGTTTTGAGTAGAAAAAGAAACACGGTTAATATGTGTGTTGTAAAAGTCTGAGAGACCAGGAACTTTAATGTAGAAGATTGAGAAATACATTGTAGAGCATTTATAATATAATCTACCATAGTTTCAAAAGTAGCATTTTTAGCATAGTAATAAGGCAAGGACACTTACTAGGCCTTCTAAAACTTTGCCTCATTTATACATTTTACTCTCTTTAGCCAACCTAGCTTAACTTTGATTAGATAACACTGTAATGCCTGCGATTAAACATGTTAACATTGCAAGCAAATTAACTTTAATTTGTAAATAATGTATTTATTTTTCAACAGGTTCTGATGAAGCATCAAAGGACACAGCTACAGCCATTAATAATTTGGAAGTTTCGTCTAAACTTGAAAGTGATGACTTCATCGCCATAAAACTAGACAGTGGCTCAGAAGCCTATAGACAATTTGCACAAATCTGTATCCTATCTTTGAAATTATTTATTTTTATCATTACGTTAGGCATACCAGTTCTACCAATCTATTAAAACTTGAAATTGACATTTTCCTTTGCATTTAACTGTGAATGTTTTGTCGCTGTTCTAATAGATTGTCAGACTGACTGGACTGCCAATGACGGCGAGATCAGGATTTGACTCTGTCAGCTACTGTACTGAGGGTGATTTTTCTTGATTAATTTTCCACCCTCCCTCCACAAATGTGGATACATTTATTTTAAATTATATTGTCCACATTCCTAATCCATTAGTGGTAATATGTTAATATCCCAAACAAGTACCTAGTAACATACAATACAAAAAACTACCAGGGTTCCTAAATATTGAATTCCCAGCTGAGTCCAAAATAAAAATAGTGGTTCTACTTCTAGCTACAAGGGACATACATTTATTGTTGTTGAAAGTGTCTGCAAAATAACTCCAAAAATTGTAAATATTATTCTCTCCAGCTTATTTAACAAAAAGAAAATTAATATCCGGTTGTAAAGCCATTCCGATTAAAAAAAGCACTTTTAACATGGTTTTAATCCCACGTTAAACTGTAGGTCCTTCATTTCATCTCGCATTATTCCCTACCATTACATATTAGCGTAAGTGCGTATAACCTGAATGGGTAGTAAGACGCAATGCTAATAACATGGTTTTAGATCTTGTGCTAAGATTTAACAAACATTTTATAGCTCTAGGCATTATTTAACAGGTTCATAAATCCTTCATACACATTTTAGTTTAAATTCATGAATGATAAACCATCACAAATCATTGAATGTTTAGATCTGCCGTGGTGGCGTCAGCTAATGTGCTAGACTGCCAAGAATGAGGAGATCGAGGTTTAAATCTCGATCGGGTGAACTGGGGTGGTTTTTCCTAAATGACTTTCTACTCTGCCTCCATGCAAATGCTGGTTCATGTCCTATAAATTCAACCTTCCTAATTCCTAGCCCATAAGCCTAATTAGTATTCAAGTATAAGACCCGAACGGGTAGTAATTAAATTAAATTTAAAGATTGAATGTTTATATGGGATTTATTTGTTATAGTAATTACTTATATTTGATGTTTCTAGATTTTCTGCTTTTGAAAAAACAAACAAGACCATGTTAAAAAAATTGTACACATCTAAGAAAAATTAATTCAGAAGTTAATGAAGAAAAAGAATCAAAATTATGACAGACATAATATAAAAAACTAGGTGTCTCTCTACAGCTCATAAAAGACAAGAAATGAAATCGGAACATAACTTAGTAAATAAAAGAAACAGATGATTACAGGTCAATAAAGACAAGAGATTAAATTGACAGGTATTGAAGAAAACACTAGAAATTATAATAGGGATTCAAATAAATATATTTTTAAAACTTTGAAGGCTATTATAAGAAATTTGGTAAACTTTTAGATGCACTTTTGTACTTTTGTTAGTTTTTCCTAAAACATTGACATCACAGAGTTCATATATATCCTGTTCTGGTATAAGAAATCCTCGTTGACAACAAAATGTTCTTCACCAGTGAAATCATTATAAATTGTATATAAGAGGGAGGAAAATAAAGCTAGATGAGCATTATTTAAAAAAGTTTGACATGACCCCCTCTACTTATTAAAATGCCTAAAGGCCTAGATTATAAAACAAACCATAATTTTATATCATTACTAGATTATTTTTACGACTCTTGCACCAACTTCTTAAATCATTAATGCTATTATGTTTATACATCTACTTTATTTTGTGTTACTTTCTGTGTATATAATCCTTAATGAGCTGTTAGACCAAATTGTTCCTGTTCCGTCCCTATTCTTTATTGGGTCTGCCGGTGCCCCCTTGGAAGTCGTAGCAGGGAAAGTCTCCGTGTCAGACTTGGTCCTGAGGGTTGATGGTGTGCTTCAGAAACATAGGTCCTCAACGCCATCGCTACCGAAACCACTTGGTGAGACAATCTGCAAGTCTTTTGAAAGGATGTTTTTTTTTTAAGTAGAGTTGAGAGTGATCTGAAGGGTTCTTCCTAAAATTTACAACAGGAAATAGCTAAATTTCCCCGAGATATACCGGCAAAATAAACTTTAAAAAATATATAAAATGATATGACACTCAAACGGGAGTTACTTCTATTCTTTGAATCGGCTGCTTCAGAGATAAATAAAGTCTGTTCAGCATAGGAATTGTTTTCCGAAAGGCCTTTTTCCCTACCAGAAATGTATTATATAGTAGGATATTGTTTGGAAAAAAGACCTTTCAGAGAGTAATTCCTACCATGAATGGAGTATATGTGCAAAGGACCCACTATCTTTATTTGATATTGACCTTGAGTATATGTCTGCCCAAGGCAAAAAATAAGTGCAGTTGTTGAATTACTTAATTTTTAATATGATTTGATCTTTATATAGGTCCACTGTATATATTGTGTGTGTTTGTGTACACACATACATATATATATATATATATATATAATGATAAGTATCTATGCTTAATCTGATTATGTGCTAATTACTATTGAGTGCTATTTCAACAAAACGTTGCAGAACAAGTTGAACAATTCTTAAGGTATTATTTAATGAACAAAGGTGGCATAGTAGGGAGATTGGATTCAACATTTTTATCATGCATTATATATTATTTAAGTAAATTTAACAGAAAATTATGTTATTTGTGTATTAAAATAATCAATAAAAACAATATTACACAATAACACTTTTTAAAAAAATCACATGATATGAATAGTTTAAATAGGCTTAAGTTTTAAGGTTAAAGTTTTGTATCCTAGTTTTTCGTATTTTATAAACTTAATTAAAATCGGCTAGCCTAAAAAAATTGAATTTTCCATAACATCAATTATTAAATTAGGCTAGCTAGACATTGAAGTTTAACTGTTGTAAATTTATATTTATTGAGGCTATCTTTATTGTTTGAGTAGGTGACCTGGCGGTCTAGGGATAGGATGTTGGACTTCTGTGCTGGGGGTCCGGGGCTCAATCCTCGGTCCCAGCAGAGATTTATTTGATTACCAAACCCTTCCTTCACCTCTGACAAGACGTGTATTAATCACAACTTGTGAATGTGCAGAATGCCAGGCCTCCACCGTGGTTTGGATTCCACGTTAAACTGCAGGTCTTCCATTTCATTTCATAATCACCTTACCATTACACATCAGCCTAAGTGCATACAACCCAAACAAGTAGTAAGACGCGATACTAATAATAATAATTTATTATTTGAAGTTGGTGCACATTTCTTACCAGATCAAAACTAAGTAAAAAGTTGTGGTCAATAAAACACTTAACGAACAGGAAATTTTTAATTGACTTGATCATAAATAAATAGATGTAACCAACTTTGATATAAGAGCACCAATCTTCATTCATAAATATTGATGATATTTTAATTGTGATAACATGTACCTATACCTAAATGAATTAATATTATATTCTGATAAACTATCTCTTAAGTTTTCATGATGTTTAAACCTACAGTTTGTGTGTGTGTGTTTAAAGAATCACCTGCACAAAGTATATCGGCGCTAGAGTCAAAACCATCAACATCTGGCTCGCCTCATCCTAGCGAGACAGAAAGTTCTATAACCAGTGAAGCTAATATTTCGTTGTCCACCACTAGTCCTCCAGAGACAACTCCTGATGTGAGCGTGGGCTCTACATTATCAGGTGGGTCTCCAAAGTGTGCCACGATATAGTTGATGAGGCGAGCATGCACATTAGGGTGGATTGAAAAAGAGAAAAGTTGGCAGAGTGGAACGTTCAGGGCAGTTAAAGTTGTTGGTTGGTACCGTTAAGAAATGTCCAAAATATGGACTCAATTGGATAATATCTTCTGCCCCTGAAACTACGTCAAAAATTCACTATTTTGGTCAAAAACTGTAAAATATATGGGCATGTGATGTTAGCTGGTTGAGGGTCAGGTAAAGCTCACTTAAGATTTATTAGTATTTTAAGGCATTCCTCTAATTATAAACTAGACTTGAATGAACACATCTGCATATAAAGAAGAGGGAGAGAGGGCTTAAATGGCCGAAAACTATATCAACACACTAAATCTTTCAAATGGTTAAGAATACACTATCTCTAACCATAGTATGACTTATTTATTTAGCCTTTCACCCATTTTACTCCTATTTGTGTTGATAACACCCCTCTAGTGAGTGACAGATTTGGTTTGTCAGTTAGGTCAGTCACACCTGTGGCTAGTATCCTTCTTCATGATGTTGGTCTTATATCCCATGATAATTCCACCTTTGTGATGGACAAGAATTAAATTAGCAGAGAAAGGTCACGAATTAGGAGAGGAATTAAATGAAGGAAAAATCTGCCTTAAGTCATGATCCTATACTTGTAGTTTATTTTGATGGTCGTAAGGACAAAACACACGTGGAAACCAAGGAAGGAAATAAATATAATCGGAGGGAAGTCGGTGAGAAACACATCACCATTGTTAAAGAACTAGGGTCACGTTACTGGGGTTGAATCCTTGTTACAACTAGTAAACAATTAGAGGTTGTTTCACTCACCACCCTGTCCCCAGTTGACTTGGCTCAGCAAGACAGCGACTCTACAATACATCGCGGCACTGTCTAATACTTGACTGAATATAGGCTCATGGTTCATTCCCTGTTGTGAGTACCGAGCCACACCCAAAGGAAAAATAAGGATATGCACGACTGCACTGCGCTCTATTGACTGTTCGGCAAACTCATAGAACTGTTCTATCCACATGTGCCTGGAGAGGTGTTGTATGTCCCAGTATGTTCTAGACGCATGCAACCCCTTACCCCTCTCTCCCTCCTATTGTTCCCGCGCCTTGAGAACATGTGGTAGATTCATAGGATATATAATGGTAGGGTTCTGTGATGTTGTCACATATTACATCGGCTACTGGCTTCAAGGTGAGCAACGTTGTCATAATTTTAATGATTAATGTTAGAGTATTCTAAACTTCCTTTGGACTTATACTATTTTGAACTTATTCAAAATTATTGTTTCTGGACTTGAAGTATTTAAATGTATTTATTATTAACATGGAATTTACATCTGATGGACGTAGTATATTTAGGCTCTTAAAGCCATGGAAATATTTTAAATCTTTGAATGGTTAGTTCAAACCATATGTCTAATCTTTGCATTATGATTTCTTTGGGGGACATTTGGTTTCTTTGTTTTTACTTGAAATTTCAGCTTATTCGCTTAACAGATCTTGTTTTACCCTTTGGCCACCGGCCATTTGGGACTGTTATTAACTGATAACGTTGTTTGTTGACTACTTATTTTAATATTTTGTACGATTAAAATCGTCTTGTTATTTATTGGGAAAGTCTTTAATATTGTTGGTAATATTCTGAAAATTGAAAAATGACACCTGGACACGGGAATCGAACCCGGGACCTTCGGCTTAGTACGCCACTGCTCTTNAAGCCGAAGGTCCCGGGTTCGATTCCCGTGTCCAGGTGTCATTTTTCAATTTTCAGAATATGATATCTAAAAGGTGTAATCCTCACTAAAATGCATTAACAATAGTTTCGGCTATTTGTTTCATTAATATATGCAATCCTGTACAATTATATATATAATTGTCAATTGGCCGCAAAATTGCCAACTACCGAGTCGCTGATGGCTGCGTTGTCTGATGGCTGTGATCTTAGATAATCACATGTTTATAAGCTGACGACTTCCACGTCTATCTCAGACTCTGCCTTAAACTATGAGTGAAGAATGACCATGGGCACGGGACGAATCCTGGATAGCTCAGTGGTAAGAGCAGTGGCGTACTAAGCCGAAGGTCCCGGGTTCGATTCCCGTGTCCAGGTGTCATTTTTCAATTTTCAGAATATGATATCTAAAAGGTGTAATCCTCACTAAAATGCATTAACAATAGTTTCGGCTATTTGTTTCATTAATATATGCAATCCTGTACAATTATATATATAATTGTCAATTGGCCGCAAAATTGCCAACTACCGAGTCGCTGATGGCTGCGTTGTCTGATGGCTGTGATCTTAGATAATCACATGTTTATAAGCTGACGACTTCCACGTCTATCTCAGACTCTGCCTTAAACTATGAGTGAAGAATGACCATGGGCACGGGACGAATCCTGGATAGCTCAGTGGTAAGAGCAGTGGCGTACTAAGCCGAAGGTCCCGGGTTCGATTCCCGTGTCCAGGTGTCATTTTTCAATTTTCAGAATATGATATCTAAAAGGTGTAATCCTCACTAAAATGCATTAACAATAGTTTCGGCTATTTGTTTCATTAATATATGCAATCCTGTACAATTATATATATAATTGTCAATTGGCCGCAAAATTGCCAACTACCGAGTCGCTGATGGCTGCGTTGTCTGATGGCTGTGATCTTAGATAATCACATGTTTATAAGCTGACGACTTCCACGTCTATCTCAGACTCTGCCTTAAACTATGAGTGAAGAATGACCATGGGCACGGGACGAATCCTGGATAGCTCAGTGGTAAGAGCAGTGGCGTACTAAGCCGAAGGTCCCGGGTTCGATTCCCGTGTCCAGGTGTCATTTTTCAATTTTCAGAATATGATATCTAAAAGGTGTAATCCTCACTAAAATGCATTAACAATAGTTTCGGCTATTTGTTTCATTAATATATGCAATCCTGTACAATTATATATATAATTGTCAATTGGCCGCAAAATTGCCAACTACCGAGTCGCTGATGGCTGCGTTGTCTGATGGCTGTGATCTTAGATAATCACATGTTTATAAGCTGACGACTTCCACGTCTATCTCAGACTCTGCCTTAAACTATGAGTGAAGAATGACCATGGGCACGGGACGAATCCTGGATAGCTCAGTGGTAAGAGCAGTGGCGTACTAAGCCGAAGGTCCCGGGTTCGATTCCCGTGTCCAGGTGTCATTTTTCAATTTTCAGAATATGATATCTAAAAGGTGTAATCCTCACTAAAATGCATTAACAATAGTTTCGGCTATTTGTTTCATTAATATATGCAATCCTGTACAATTATATATATAATTGTCAATTGGCCGCAAAATTGCCAACTACCGAGTCGCTGATGGCTGCGTTGTCTGATGGCTGTGATCTTAGATAATCACATGTTTATAAGCTGACGACTTCCACGTCTATCTCAGACTCTGCCTTAAACTATGAGTGAAGAATGACCATGGGCACGGGACGAATCCTGGATAGCTCAGTGGTAAGAGCAGTGGCGTACTAAGCCGAAGGTCCCGGGTTCGATTCCCGTGTCCAGGTGTCATTTTTCAATTTTCAGAATATGATATCTAAAAGGTGTAATCCTCACTAAAAATGCATTAACAATAGTTTCGGCTATTTGTTTCATTGTTGGTAATGTTTAAAGTTTATTGTTTTAGCTAAAGATGGGGCTGCAAGTCGGTAAGATTGTAACTTCGCTTTACTACTTAAATGTTTGAACAAGCCGCTTGACGACGTCGTTGTCAAAATTAAAGTTTGGTGTTTTGGCGAATGATTTTAAATATAGTCCGGTTCAGTTGGGGGGATGATTGTTTAATGGAGTCATACTGTTATTGTTTCAATTAAATAAGAACTGCCAAAAGGGCAATTAGATAATAATTTTGTATGTATAAGAATGTATCCCTGATTAGTTATTAATGCCTAGGATCTTTGATTTACCTGTAAATTACAAATATGGCAGGACTAAGAATATCAAACGGAAATTGTTATGGAGGTCAATTCAAAATATATTATATCATGTGTTTTGAGCCGCCATTTCTGGGCGAGAGTAGGTGTCTTGCAAGTATCAAATGTTGATTATCTGTAGTTATGACTGGTGCGAGACAGTCTTGCCAACTTGGTCACGTTGGAACTTACCTTTATTACTTCTCACATATTGTATAATGCCATTTTTTACTTAAAGTACTTTCTATGGTTCATAAAACTTGTGTGTGACAATTAAAGTATGTTCGTTTCAAATTGATTTTCATAGCCTAATACTTTGAGCTGTCTCACTCGTCTCATCGAGCTGTAAATGTTTGTTACTTGGATAAAATAACTCTCTTGTTACTGTCCCTGACCGTTATTTCTGGTCCCAGCACAGATTTATCTGATTGCCAAACCCTTCCTTCACCTCTGACAAGACGTGTATTAATCACAACTTGTGAATGTTGGGAATGCCAGGCCTTCAGCGTGGTTCGGATCCCACGTTAAGCTCTAAGTCCTCCATTTCATCTCACAATCACCCACCATTACACATTAGCGTAAGTGTGTATAACCAGAACGGGTAGTAAGACGCGGTGCTAATAATAATGTTATTTCCGAGTGGTGATGGGGGGAGGGGTGTTTAAAGGTTCATGTTACTCTGTCCTCAGGGGTTCAGCTAATTCAATTTCTGCCGGCTTGATGGAATACTACTTAGAAGGTAAAATTGACTTCACTGGAGGCTGTAGGATGTGATGGTACATTAGTAAATACTGGGTACAAGGGTGGTGTAGTCACTTTTCTCGAGAGAAAACTTAGTAGATCACACCAATGGCTCATATGCCTAATTCATTTGAATGAGCTACCTTTAAGACATTTTTTTTCTTACCTGGACACTCCAACAATAGGGTCTTAATCCTACGAGGGCTCTTTTGGAAAGAACCTTTCCAAATGTGAAGTCTTGGCTGTAAAGGAGTTTGAGCTAATTAATTTAGAGATACCTCTGAGTTTAGCACCGATCATCTGTACCTTTACTTTACATGGCTCATGATGTTAAGACCAGTAACTGTTCCTTTGATCTTTCTAGATGAGATCCTGGTCTTTTATCACATTCCAGATGACTTGCGACTGCAGGCAGAATCCTAAGATTATTTGTGGACATATAAACACCTTCACCTTCCCTTCGATCACTTGCACAGTTTGCCATGATTGTGTGTGTGCGTGTGTGTGTGTGTGCGTGTGTGTGTGTGTGCGTGTACGTGCGCACGCACACACACACACATACCTGGTTTATAATTAAGTGTTACCCATCATGTACTGAATGGGCCAAACATCTGTGGTTTCTTTTAAATGAATCCAAATACTTACTCAGTGATCAGAGGAAACTGGGGGAGGATGTAATTACACGTAATGCATTCTTCTGCCATCTTGAAAATATATTGTGGTGTATGATGGCAGATGAAAGAAAGCATATATGAAAAATGGCGTTCACCACATCTTGAAAACCAGAAACACATCAAGTGATGATGTCCGAACATTTATAGTCCCTTCAATAAATTGCAATGCTCAAGACTACACAAACCTTATTAACTGGTTGGAGGATGAGGTTACAGAGCCGCCACTATCTGCCAACATTTCTTTTGATGACCTATAGACAATAATTGTTAATGAAGGTCTAGGTGGTAAATACTTGTTTCCCCTAATACCACATCACAAATAAACCGTTGAGAGATCTGTGAAGAATGCTACATATGATTCCGGAAAGGTGTGTGGCCAAGAGAAAAGGTACGGGTTTATTCACTCTGAGCTGAAATCATGCCTAAAAATGGCCTCGTTTGATACAAAAACTTATTACAAATTCTAATGTGTCTTAACATGCCCATGGTTGCCTGGTTGGGAAGGGTGGGGGAGGAACTTGAAAGGTCTTCATGTGGTGAGTTCTGAGTCGCTTAATATAAATAGCGGGAGAAGAGCTGCGCACTACAATCTTTATACTTGTGTAAAGCTGGAAATATGAGAAGGTGACAGGGTAGGGTTGGATTCAAAAATATGCCACTATTTGGGGATTTTCTTAATCTTTCTACCATTAAGACCCGATTTCCCTTTTCCCATTATAGTGAATCAGTCCATCCAAATGTAATTTTATCACAAGAGGTATACTTAGCCTAATAACACTTATATGAATGTTGCCTGACCACCAACTAGCTAACATCACATGCCCGTATATTTTACAGTTTTTGACATAGTTTCCGGAGCAGAAGATATCCGATCAAGTTCTAATTTTGGAAATTTCTTCTTGGTACCAACCAACAACTTTTATTGCCCCTAATGTTCCACTCCATCAATATTTCTCTTTTTCAATCCACCCTAATGCACATCTCTTATTTAGGAACATTTTTTTTTTAATCTTCAATTAGGAGGCTATAAAATAGTTTAATTATTTGACACCTTAGCTCAGTAGGTAGCATGTCTGCCTACTGGGCTAAAGGTCCCAAGTTTGATTCCTGGCATGACCGAAAATTTATCATTGATGAAAATATAGGTTTACCCTTTCACATTGATAAATTTACAGCCGCGGACTTGATGTTCTCCCTGTCCAAGTCTTTAAGTTAGATTATAAGACATATGAAGCTACAACAGGACTAGCCAGCCAATAGTGGAAAATTATATGACTTTAATAAAAAATCTGACTCAAGCCACTGTACTCTTAATATTCACAATATTCATATTAAAGTCCTGAACACAGCTATTTCCAGATAACCAAATGGTTCTTTCATTTTAATTTGATAATTATAATGCTAAGTCTTGGAATTGCTTAAGGATTATTTTAGAACTCTTACTGCCACTTTACTTCTGATATCCAGTCCAGGTTCTTTATAAGTTAGATTTAAAACAGCTATATTTGTTCACAGCGCCCAATACAAGTGCATTTAAGTCCGAGGAACCCCCCACGTCCATTGCCGAGGAGGTGGAGACTGCTGCAAGCAAAGAGGAGCGGATCAAAAGGGCCCAAGAGCTGCTTGAGCTCAAAAGGCTTCAGAAACTTAAAGAAGAGAAAGAGGTGAATTTACTTATCATGTTCAACCAAATACAAAACCATCCCATTTATAAGGCATCTCCTAGGTTTTTCAAAGGCTTTCTTAGGGGATAAGGTGAAAAGGGGGCTGGGGGGTATACAAAACCTATAAATGATTAAAGTTTCTCCTCCTAAAATATATTCATACACCAAGTTTTATCTACTATTAATTTATTTCAAATAAATATCTTACTACCATTGAAAAGAAATTTGGATACCATTCATGGTTTGAAGTGAATTGCTTCGCGTATCCACCATTTTTAAAAATGTCTCCAAAAGCGATAAAATATAAGTTGGACACTTTTGATGTGTTTATCAGAACAACAAAGTACATCATTGTTCCAATTTTCAGCTTTCTCTTAGCTTTGTTTGACTCACATGTTTAAATACATACACTAGTATGACTCATTGTTTTTATATTACATTGTCTGGAAGTAATATTTTTATCTGAAATCTAAGGTTTTATTTTCAAACACCTTAATAAAGATAAAAAATCTTCACCAGGTGGTTTTCAGGTATATAAATCCCATGGTAATTGACAAGAAAAATTATCTAAGATAACACTTTTATCTCCACAAAAAAATGCTTGAATATATTCTAAAAATATTACTTAAATGATATCAAAAATAATTTTTTATTCCTTGCTGGTAACTGAATAGCCAAATAGTTTCATATTATCAGGTCTTCTGAATAAAAATATAAGTTTATTTATCAGGACAACTCATATTTCTCTCTTTCCACATATTGTTTATCTCTGCCTATTGTGCCATTTTAATATTTATATTTGTAGGTTAGTGAACAAAGTTTGAAACTAATGTGTTGACAGACATCATCATCTAATTTTCAAATCAACATTTAATAAAAAAACTATAAAGACTGCCTTTTTACCACAAAATACAAATTGTCTTAGGAATTAAAAATTATTCTCTCTATTAAGTACCACAAAAGTGGTTGTGTCATTCTCATCAATTATGGTTTAATTCTCTTGTTAGTAACATTTTATATTTTATTTTCTGCTTTGTCCACACGTTTTATTTAGGTAAAATGGTAAAAAGGGGAATTTTAATTAAAAATTTTTAGCACCTCGTCTTAGCACTCATCTGGGTTATATGTTTATATACTAACTATGCTAATGGTCTTAGGGATTAAGGAGCTTATATTTATGGGAAGTATACCCGCATTCGTAGAATGAAAAACTATTTTGGAAAACCACCCTCACTACACCAGACCAAGATTTGAACCTCAATCTCCCCGTCATCGGCAGTCTAGTCTACTCCGAGAGTAGCGTGTTAGACCACGCAGCCACTGAAGAAAGTGGGAATTTTAACTAGTCGAATTTTTGGTATCCTCTTAAGATAAATTGTTAGTAAAATTACTAATTATTTTTAAATGTGGTGCTTGTGTGATCAGAAAGAACGCATTAAAGAGTTGGAGCGCCGACAAGTGGGGCAAGAAGTCCAGAATATGCGTCGCTTACAGCAGGACCAGGAGATTAAACTGTTGAAGGAGGAGAGACAAAGAGAAAAGGCAGAAGATGCCGCTGCCAGAGGGAGGATCCTTAAACAGATTGAACAAGACAGGTACTCTAAACATTTAACTTCTTCTTTATTTATTGTTTGTCAAGTTTTTTTATTGTAACTTATGTAGGTATTAAATAATTTTCAACTAGAGGGGAACGTTAAGTTGTCTGAATTGACTGGTGTTGTGAATGTTTACTTGTACATGCTAAATGCTCTCACTGTTTATTTAGGGCAGAGCGAGCTGCTCGATTTAATTCTGAGAAGGCAGCTCAGCAGGAGGAGTTGTCTAAGCGGCAGCAAGAGCAACTGGCGGAACAGGCTCGCCAACTAGCGGAGAAGCAGGCTTCTAGCAGGTGAGCACATGTATATGGTGGATATTTTTAGTTCATAATTTCCCAAGACCATGTTAGATGTGAGCTATATCTAGTCTAAGATCTGGTGGGGAATGCCTCTCTTTGACTATTCAAGAGTTTATAAATCATATTCTAAATCCAGGACCTCATACAAGAATGAGGCTAGTAAATGTAGAGCTGCTGTAAGGGCTAGTGTTTTTATTATTGAAATGAATAGTGCAGCCATCTCTTCTTAACACCTTGCTCCTATTAACCCTGAAGTATGCAATAGTACAATTCAACATAATCAAGAGAACAGCTGTTCACTTGGTGCTGACCTCTTAGATCACGGCGATAAATTATAACTAATGATTTTCATGATGTATGAGTACACTTTTGCATTAAACTGTACTTGACACTGTCTTGCACTAAGCTTAATTTTGTTCTAACAGCCCTATTTCTTCTTTATGTACTCTTCATACCCTACTCCATTCAGCAACCTAGCTACTCAGTTGCTGAACTTGACATCCCATTGGTCATATGCACAAGACCCTATTTGTTGGGTTCTTCTCACTCACTGCCTTCTCCACCTTTACCCATGCACGATTTCACAAACCACATCCCAGCCAATATAGAGAAGAGTAAACAATGAGTCATTCATCACCAGACATACAATGCCAGGCAAAGAAAGAACTATTTTCAAGAAACTCAGAAATTGTGAGCCCATATATCTGTCAAACCCCATTTGAAGCTCTAGTAGCCATTTCAGGCTTCAGACTTCACACTTGAAAATCTCAGATTCCTAGTGTGTTCATAGAAAGTGTGTAGAGATGATTTAATAAATATGTTTTGTTGGTTATTATGTGAATCTGACACCTTTGCTCACTCAGTAGCGTGTCTCTTTACTGAGCTAAGGGTCCTGGGTTCGATTCCGGCATGGCCAAAAATGTATCATTGGTGAGATGTAGGCTTAGCCTTTCACATTGATAAATTGATGGCGGGGGACTGGATTTTGTGCCTGTTCTAGTATTAAGATAGGTTATAAGGCATATGAAGCCTAGCCAGCCGGTGGTGAAAAATATATAGCTTGATCCAAAAAAAACTGACCCAGACCATACATAGGCTGGAAACAGTAATGGATGTAAAGTAAAGCTATTACGAGAAATATGAGTTATCGTAATTTATTTTTATCAAACATTCAGAACCCGGCAAAATAGAGTGCGATATAAGTAACAGGTGTATCGTTGATAGATTCACTCCATTTAATTTGTTCATTCCTTATCTAAATTTATTATTATTAACTGTTTATAACATCTCCATTTTTTGTGCTGTCAACAAGTGGCATTTTCTTGTTATAGTAATAATATTATCGGACTAGCAGGGGCAAATCCACACACCTAAAGAAACTTGATTAGGATTATAATTGGGTATACCATATGTTATATAAAATTAATGTGTTAAACTATCTACTATATAATAGGGGTGTGAAAAGCTTCGAAACAAACTTCAGCTTCGACTTTGCTTTGAAAAAAATGCCGGCTTCAAATCTTTGCCAATATAAATATTGGCAATTAAAACCATTACTGCCATTCTGAGCTCTTTTGTACATTTCAAATTAATATTCATATGGAAAAAATCTTAATTGAATTGAAGGTTGTGATAATAGCTTGATTTATCAGATTAAAACAAAATATTACAAACCATTGTGCAATCAAAAAAATTTCCAAGTAATTTTATTGCATAAAATAATTTAAATAACCACAATATATTTTTTCAACCCTAAAACAACCAACAAATAATATTCGAACTTTGATTCAGCTTCGAGAATATTTCATATACTCGATAGAGTTCACTTCAAATTGAAAAGGTGGGCTTCGCACACCCCTACTGTATAATGTGTTGAATATTTTATTAAAAATAAATCATCAAATAGTTGAATTGCCGAGACAGTCACTGTTTATTTCTGTCCTCTTTGTTCAATAATGTGTTAAATATTATAAGAACCAAAAGGTTATATTGAGTAATTTATATCTGTGCAGTTCTGTGGCACACATTCAGTTCCGCATACCGAATGATTCGCCCCACACTCACAAGTTTGCTGCAACTGACACTCTAGGAGACGTCTACACATACCTCAACTCGCAGCTCAACTTACCTTTCAGGTGAGGGTTCCCTTTGCCTGAGGAAAAAGATGCTTTGTTAGAAATACACTTTGAATAGGGAAGGTGTGTATCTCATGGTTTAGTATGGATAAGTTTAGAAAATATTCCCGACTTAGTTGTGTGAGGCAGTTAAAGAGACTGCTGGTTGACGAAGGGAGGGGGGTTTGGTGTTGGTTGTACACACCAATGACTCAGGTTATATACGAGTTTCTTGTGACTGACAGCTGAAAACTGTGAACATAGACAGATTACTTACCACAACACAAAAATTATTACAAACAAATAAACCATCCGAGAATCGTGAGCTTAATTGCATATCACGAGGTATATCTGGGTTCAAATCCTAGATGGGTACACTAAAGTCATTTTACACATATTATTCTGAATGCCATTACCGTAGGGATGATTCATTTAGCAAAATTTAAATAAAGCAGCATTTTACTAGATGAACATATAATAATACAGTAGGGCTAACTATAATACATTCACGATCTTAGTTTACATAGATGATGGCTCAAAAAGCTTCTAGAAAGAACCCCTAATACATCCCTACGCCGACATTTGTCACTTTGGATAGCTGTAATGAAAAGTATGGTAATATATGAGTTTGATATTTAACCACAGTAATTTAGGCCAATATTATTTATATATTTATTTTAGCGGCAGACACAAAGCTTATTTATCATATTATTCTACTTAAAAAAAATATTATTCACATCACTTTCACAAAAGGTCTAACTACCATAGCTTCAAAATGGCGACTGACGAATTTAAACCATGTGATTGAACGTGACGGAAACAAGTTCTTTACAATGATGGACTCTGGATGGATACTCTGTAGCACCTACACACATATCCTTATTTTAAACACACAGAAGACACACATAGATACAAAAAAAAAATATGTTATAATTTTGATACGTTATAAGTTTATTAAGTGATACATTGGGTTTAGAAATGTGAAGTAAAGCCTTGAAGTCAATGGTACAATTATAAAAAAAAATTACAGTAAAAACGTTAGATCATTTAAGCGCAGGAGATTGTAATATAGGCCTGGCCAAAACAGAAAATTTTACATCTCACAACTGTAGACACAAGGATAACTAAGTAATTTTGTCTGTCTACAATAACAAATGCAAACACAGTTGGAATTGAATATTTTCCATCTTTTGCAAGTGTGTAGTTAAGTTAGCTTGCGTTCAGCCAATCAGAAACAAATGATCAGACCACTTTATTCAGATAAAATGAATACATAGTTAATTAATCTAGGAGAACATTTTATTTTCTTGACAATAATATATAGTAAGATATATTACATTTTAAAATTAACCAATAAAAACAATAATATAATACTGTATAATGTTTTTTATTTGAAGTGATGTATGTTTGAAAACTTAATATGGCTTTAATTGTGTAGTCATGGTCTATGGTTGTGTATGTCTGCTCTTTGCCTTTTATATATTGTTTTTATGTGGCACTTAAGTTTTGAGAATTCAATTCAATTATGGTTTCATAGAATGTGTGCTAGGTGAAATTTAGGCACAATAATAATTTAATAGCGTTTTCAAAATATTAATACAGGCTGGTTATGATTCTCACCAAATGTATCAGAAACTAAAGCTGCCCAAATAAATGTGGATTTTAATTTAACATGAATTAAAGTTCTTTACAAAAAAAAAGTGTGGTTTGTTTAGGTTTTTAAGTAGCTGTGAGAGATTAAATTATATTTAATACTCAATAACCATGAAATAAGAGTGTTTTTTCTATAACGTGTATTAATACTAATAATATTAATAATAAATAAAACAAAACCATGATCTACAAATTTGTAATAATAAAACTATCTGTTTATTTATTTTAATGGCCTATTGATCATTATTTTAATGATTCTATTGGCATAGTCTGTTATATTTATTATTTTCTTCACTGGTTAACTCGTCTTAATTCTTATTGGTGGAAATTATGTCTTACGACTTTTCATTGTAGAATGACTATTTTGAATCTAAGAGGAACATAATTACGAGTACGCTTGCGATTGTATAGTTACAAGTCCAACAAGTGGGTATGTTGTTTGTAGACGAGCCATACGAGGACTCTTAAATAAAGTTAAACGTAAACATTTCATTTATGAATCAAATTTGGTAACATCAAACATATTTTTTAAATAAGGATTTTTGATAGTTGGGGAACTGGTATTCAATTTCTGTTTTTAACAGTGTTTCTTTTGGTCAAGTGGAAGGGGAAGAACTTTTACCCGAAGGAGAGAGTACTTAATATCTACAAAAAAATATTCAATTTTAACACTTAAAAGAAGTGACCTTTTAAGGTCATCCTGGACTCTGGATCCACTCAGATGTGCTTAGTTCTAAATTCCAATTTTTTCGTCCATTGCCTGACCATTTGGGGGGGGGGAGTGGGGAAAGGGATGAAACTAGCAAAAAGCTATGAGCCTGAGCAGTGAAGAATATGTAGTAGCCTAATACTTTAAAGAGTTAATACTATTTTTAATGTACACCTTGTGTTAGCATCTGTTATTGTTATTAACTATGTCAAGTTTAGTCAAGAACTGAATAATAAAAACTGGTTAAATGATTAACTCCTGATTTACGTCACGCTGGTTCACGAAGACTAGATGTACCCAGCTGTGGTGACACGACTGGATCAAACTCCATAGTCATAATGTTGCTATTTGCCTCAATGACTTCTCTAAAACAAAAATATTCAGGATATTCCACATAGATAGATATTTAATAAAAAATAGTTACTTTCCAGTTAACTTCTTTTTACATCTAACGACCATATTTAGTAAATTTATTCCTCTTGCGAATACGACTCGGTGGAGGGTTTTTAACCATCTTAAAAAAAAATTGTAAAATATTTCCGGTAAGATTTAAAAGTGTACGACCAACCTACTGCTCTGAAGCTAAAATAATAAAATATGGAATCACTAAATTGTGGAATGAGCTGACCAGACGAGTATCAGAACGGCAACACGAGATGGGATAAACTGATACTCTTGTTTGAGTGGCGGTGTCCACAGCTGGGAGTGCTGTCATCAGCCGGTACCAGCTAAAGCTGTGAAAGAAAATAATAAGGGGGAAGCGGGGAGGGGTATTTGTCTACTCTAAATGTTAGAACGGAGTTTTTAAATTCTCCACTAGTTTCAGGTATTGTCAAGTGCGTCAAACATGGAAGCTCCATGCAAAAATGTATTAGTGAAGTGATGTGTTAAAGCGATTTACACTACTAGATGGATTCATCAAAAATTTTAAAAGCCGACCTCTTAGAGGCAATAATCAAACATCTGCTAATTCACAACTAATTCATCAGAAAATTGAAATAAATTTGAAACCTTAACACAATAAGATAAAAATTAAATAAACAATCACAAACTGCTTTATAAAAATGTTATTTTTAGATGTGGAAGTAATATTTAATTATTTAAATAGTATTTAGGTGATTTTATTGAAATAGTTAATATATAAAAGATCAAATCATAGAAATTATGGTTTTAGAAAAATAAATTAAACAAAAAAGCACCTGTAAGTGTTTTCTTGAAAGAAGTAGGCAAGGTGCCAGGAGTCATTTTCAGTCACTTACGCAAATTTTCTCCAACCAGTTGCTTGTGGAAGTAACATCAAACTCGACCTTGTCGGTTTCTGAAGGCTGCATTGGTAAGCGGCACGAACATGGTCCACCTGTTCTTCTTACACCTGTGGTCTACCTAGACTTTTACCCTGACACAAATATCACATTATCTTAAATTGTTTGTGCCATTTGTAAATATACTGTATAGTTGGTGGTCGCTTTCCAAAACTTGCTCTAAAATGCTGTTGCAGAACAGTAGCAGAATTCGTTTTGGTTAATTCAAGCACACAATACACCTTATCCATAGAATTGGTAGCCTTCTTGGCTAACTGCTGCTTACATAACAATCAACTACAGTGATACCAACCGACCAATTACTACATAAAACTTCCACAGAGATTTTCAACGACATGGTGCAAAGTGGGTTCATATAGCTTAAACAGTTTAGGTTTTATAAAATTTTGAATATGTCTATTTCTTTTGTAATAGTTCTGTATTTTTGCAACAAAACTATAAATGACACATTTTATGGTACACTAATTAATGCGAAATATGCTTTGGAAATAGTGTTGAAATAGAAATATTGATGTGATTGTAAATGTCTCCTAGTGTTTTTAATCTTATATATCATTCATTCTATATGATTTTATCATATTTATTTGCTGATATATCATGTCATATTGTAACTTGTAGGGGTAGGTTTATCTGAAAGTGAGCTGCAAACATGTCATATGTATATTTGTGTATTTATCCACAGGGAATTTTCTTTATTTACAAACTTCCCGAGGAGAGAGTTATCTCAGAGCAGCAATAGTCAAACACTTCGCGATCTTGAGCTGGTACCATCTGCCGTGATTCTTATACTGCCTGTAAGTATGATATACATACAATTGATTAAACTTGCAATGGCCTAAGTCCAAAATGTTAATTTTTCTGTTTTAATGCTAGTGCTATTAATTTGTCAATTTCAAATTGCATTGCTATAATAACACAAAACACAAATTTTAAACCACTTGTTCTCTACCAAAACATATAAAAGTGACATAACTAAAATCTAATTTGTCATAATAGTTAGGGTTCAGGAAATAAATAACTTATTTTAAAACTAAGTATGGAAAATTGTATTAATTCTTATGTTAGGCCTAGTTATAAAAAAAACTCCATGGTGTGAGGTCGCAAGCGTGCTATACCGACTGAGTGGCCTTCACCGTTAGCAATGATATTGCCAACATTTGTGGATAGAGGCTGTCATGTGGTCAGCACAACGAGCCCTTCAGCTGTTAGTTTCAGTTTTCTAAACTGGAGCTGCTTCTTCTTTATTCAAGACCCATTAGAACTGAAGTACCAAAGAACTGATCCGGTCCATCCCTAGTAGAAACTTTGAATTGGATTGGTTATGTTGGCCTTTTGAGTTGCATAGCAAACAAACAATAAATTTCCTATATTTCTCTCCTAGAATATCACAAGTAATAATAGTAATAATAATAAAATACATTACTCTATCCCATATCTCCTTACCTTATGGGGATCCTACATGTTCAGTCTTAAAAAATACTAACAGTAATAATGAGCATGTATAATACATTCACGACCTTAAGTTTACTTGGATGACAGCTCACAATGTTACTAGAAACAATTCCTGATATATCCCAAGCCAAAAGCTGACAGCTGTCGCTTTGGAAAACTGTAATAGAAATGTATGGTAATGAATGAGTTTGATAGTTAACCACAGTAATTTACATCAATGTTATTTATATATTTATTTGAGGTCTGTCACAAAACTTATTTATGGTTTTATTCCACTTTAAAAAAATTATTATTCACATAACTTTCACAAAAGTTCTAACTAACATAGCCTCAAAACGGTGACTGACAAATTTAAACCATGTGATTGAATGTGATGGAAACAATCTCTTTACAATAATGCACCTATGCAGTGGATAAAACTATTTTATTCGGCTAAATATTTCAAAATACGATAAAATAATCATAAAATAATTTATTATATATAATAGAAAATAAGTATTTTCTCTTTTCCAAGTAAATACAATGCCTGTATTAAATGGTATTAATGTATGCACAATATTACACAGAATAGATAACATTCCAAAACAGAGAATAAGTACTTTTATTTATGTTTCAAATATTGTTTTGGGTTGGATAAAAAGAAATTATTAAAAGTTAGGAAACATTGTAAGAAAACTTAAGTTTCCATCATTTTAACTGCAAAATATAGCAAGTAATTAAAAAACTTAACACAAATAACAAAACAGTGATCTTTTACAAGTGTTGACAACCCTAAACCTAGACATATTAATTTCGTACTGTCATCGAGGTAAAAAAATTATCATGAACAGACTTTAGAGGCAGTACTGCTGGACAGAGGCCCGGATTGACAAAAGATGCTCTAGTGATTCGAATTTTCTGATCACACCAGTATCAGTCCATCAATCTTGCAAGTGGCGGGAGATACTGACAGTAATACTGACGCTGTGCGTATGCTCGTTAGTATTTCCCTTAGTCCTTTGTCCTTGTGCAACTAGTATTATCACTCTACACTTATTTTCATTCTTTTTCTTTTACTTTTTTTTAGCATCACGTCTCACTACTCATTCAGGTTATACACCTGTATACTATTTATGCTAATGTGACGATCATGAGTAAGGTTGAATTTATAGCATGTGTATTCACATTTTCATGGAGGGAGAGTGTAAAACAATTTTGGAAAAACCACCCTCACTACACCTGTCTGGTATCCAAACCCCGATCTCCCCATTATCAGCAATGTAGTATATTACGAGAGTGGCGCCTTACACCATGCGCCCACCAAAGTGGGTATATTTTCTTATCACCCATGTTGTTTCACCAACTGTACCTTGCATGGAGGAGCTCGAACTGATGAAAATAATGACACGAAGACTCACTGTGTATGAGTCAGACTGTCAGTCCTAAGAGTGGGTGGTGATGATCAATATTCTTTAAGACGCACCCATAACCTCTTTGTCCAATGGCAGCATTGTAACGTATGAACTGTGTTCTTCTTTTCGCCATATTGTGTTCTTTCCTTATGTATGTTTCTATCTGTCTTTCCTGTACCTTCTTCCAAATATAATAAAATACCTCATAAAGCAAAAAAGAGATTTTCCTTCTAGAGATTTATTCAACACATAGAAACTGTTAATTTTATTTTTCTCTTTTAAAGAATATTATAGCTTGGTTAAAGTCCTTTATCCCTTTATGTTTATATTACATTACATTTTGTATTAATCCTTTAATAAGCTCACTTTTCCCCTACTAAATAAGATTATTTATTTTTTGTTACCCTTAATTTTTTCTTCGTGGTTATTATTATTATCATTAATAATAATTTATTACTATCACAACCATGAATGGTTTTTCCTTACTGACATGCAAGACCAGGGTTCAATCCAAACTGACAGTACTCTGGTGTTATTTTTTTTCCTATTTCTCCTTTTATAATCTGTGTGAAAATAATTAATTGAAATGTATGTTATTTTGCTGCAGACATCGTCTGGCAGTGTTGTGACATCTAGTGGTGATGTGTCGGTGGTAACTCGTTTCATCAGGACACTTATAACACCCATTTTTGCCATATATAACTATGTGTGGTCCTTGGTATTCGGTCGGGGAGAGGGCAGCCCAGCCGAGGGTCAAACAGAGAGAAGAAACACGAGGAAGGAGCCAGGCCATGCATCTGGGTCACAACCCAATATACCATCACAGTAAGTTTACTCTGAATTTTAATCTAGGAATGAAAATAAACATACAAGTCTTTTAATAATAAATAAATAAAACTTATAACCGAGATCTTCTCCAAATAATACATTTTGATTAAAAGTAAATGGAATAGCCACACTTATTTAAACACCAGCTTTTGCGATCCACTTGGTAACCATCACCAAAGATAGTGTTGATCTCTTTGTGTCCTGTGTAAGCTCCCTGTTATTTGTTGGTGAAAGTGCATTTTCTCAATAATTGGCACTTCAGCTTGATCCATCTAACTTAATTGTGCTGGTTATGACACTCGCTATAATCCAGCCCTTTTTTAAAATCATATAAATAAATTTAATTCAGTTCTTATTTATATTAAATGTTTGTCATACATTTATTTAATTTCAGAGGTGTGAAGCGTCGCAATAATTTAGGAGAAACTAAAGTTGCCCGTCGGGAGGGCAACATTCATCGTTTGACAAACAGAGATTCAAGTGATGATGAAAATAACACATGGAATGGGAATTCCACACAACAAATGTAAACTTTACTGTTCAATTGGACAATAAAACTTGTCACATTATTGATTGGAAAATTGCTTGGTGAATTTAAAATGCTTTGTTTGGTTTATATTAGGGGTGTGCAAAGAAGCTTCGAAACAAATTCCGGCCTAGAAGTCTCACTAATAAAACATTAACCGATAAAATACTCCATTTATGTTCAAGTACTGCCATTCTGAGCTGTTTTGTACATTACAAATTAAAATTAATAAGGAGAAAATCTTTGATTTGCATGGTTGTAGTAGTATCTTGATTTGTCATCTTAACACGTAATATTACAAACAACTTTGGAATAAAATATTTTCCAAATGATTTTATTGCAAAAAGTAATATAAATAATAACAATGCAATATTTTTTCGAGCGTAAAACAACTAAAGAGAAATATTCGAACTTCGATTCGGCTTTGAGAATATTTCATATATTTGATTCAGGTTTGCTTTGAAATGAAAAATTGGACTTCAGCACACCCCGAGTTTATATCTTCCCATAACTGCAGTCAATGTTAATTTTCTTTAGGTTTATAGTTTTTAGAGGTTTACAATACTTAAACCACCAGAAACAAACTTATTGCAGCATTGTAAATATGTGTACAATGAATGCATTGATTTGGGTTGTCTTTATACCACATTTCAAACCAGTTAATTTATTAATCATTGTGTATTTAAATGTGTGTGTATTATGAAAGGTTCAGGAACAAAGAACAGGAATAAATACAATGTATTTTATACACACTTTTCTTTTCATTGGGAAAGCTGTATTTTTTTTGTTTCTCCATGTACTTTACCTCAGAGTGAAAAGTGAATTGATATGTTTTAAAAAGTGACATATAATGCACAAAAAATATATGACAAAATTTTAGTATGTCCATTCAAATACACATTGTGCTGTCACTAACAATAAATACTTTACTTTGCATTAGTTTTCGTGGGTTTTTATTCAACCACTAGGAAAGATCTTTGTGAAATGATTATTATAAGTTAATTATCCAAAGTTTGGATAAGTGAAGTTTTGTTGGTTATTTTATCATACTTTTAATCAGATAAAGCTTATTTTTAAGGTTTTTTTAATTCGTGTGAAAGAAAAGTATTTCTATACATATTTTACACTATCCATCCAAAATATGAACTTTCTTTATAAAACATATATTAAGCAAAACTACAGTACAGTAAGAGCTTTGAAAAGTTACCAGACCAAATTATGTATCCTTACGCCGAACCATATGATCTGCAAAAACATGTATTTAGCAACTGTTACTTGAGATGGTCAAAATTTAGGTATTACACCTAAATGTTGACTGTCAGAAGTCGGCACCAAATAAGCCATGGGGCTACTGTAGATAAAATGTAGTAGGTTAAAGTTAAAAAAAAATTGTTTAATTAAAGCACTGTTTTGTCTCATAATGATTTTACTTGAATTTACATAAATCCCATTGCACATGTGTTTTAACATTATTATTATTATTATTATTATTATTATTATTATTATTATTATTAGCACCGCGTCTTACTACCCGTTCGGGTTATACGCACTTATGCTAATGTGTAATGGTAGGGTCATTGTGAGATGAAATGGAGGACCTACAGTTTAACGTGGAATCCGAACCACGGTGGAGGCCTGGCATTCCTCACATTCACAAGATGTCTTATCAGAGGTGAAGGAAGGGTTTGGTGTGTTTTAACAAATCTATTTGATTAAAGCAAGAGTTTAGCCAAAATGACTTTAATTAAATCGAAACTATGGTCTGGACTAAAATTCCATTACTGCATACTTGCCAGCTTTTGTTGTCTGCCCATCATTGTCATTATTAATAAAATGAAGAGTTTATCGTGAGCATTGTGCAATATCTACCGCACACAGGGCTGAAATTTTAAAATTGGTAACCCCTGTGCACAAACTTATGCACCTCAAAGCCAGATTTTTAAATTTTTTACCAGATTTTTTTAAATCTATTAAAAACTAGGTTGGAATAAATTAAATAAAAGCCAGTAGGTTTCCAGGTGGCAGTAGGCTCCACATGCTAGACAAGTATCTAATGTGGGTGACTCGGTGTTAACGTAACGACTTTGTCCTTTTATACTATTAGGGAAAGACGAAAAGCAATGTCAGCCACAAGGTGATTTTAATACTTGAGATAGCCACAAATAAGGGAAAGAAGCAGCAGAAAAAAGAAATTTAGAAACTGACTAAGCCTCTTAGAATTGAAAGTAATTTATTTTCAGTGCTATTTTAAATCCTACTCTAATGCAAAATTAAAAACTGCCCATTCTTGTTTAGCACAGCTCATTGTTCCATGCTTGCTTGCTCAAACAAGTTGCCAGGCACATGATTTATTGTGCACTTGCTCACGCTTATCAATAGATTATTTTTAGGTTCAGCAAATAAGAGAACTTTAAATAGTTTGAGAAGGATAGATATATATTTTCCATTACACCATCTCTCTTGTCTTGGGTTTGGCTCCTTTACACAAAAACAAATTAATAATAAAAAATCTTCATAACTATCCCGAAATCAAGGGTCTTAAAATCTCACAATTTCGCACACAATAATACATACCGATCTCAAACTGAAGTAAAGATCTCACACACAACTAAAAATAGGCACCGTGTGGTTTTATAAGATTATTCAAAATACTGGCTAGACTATGGAAAATAAAATTATATTATTACATTTTTTTTCATAACATCAATAACTAGCTTTCTTAAATTTATAAACATTGTTAAAATAATTAATGTATATATTTTGATGTGTGCAAGACTTGACATTTATATGGTTTGGGATCAAGAAATATTTTTTCAGGTGATATCAGGAACAGGAAATGGCAATTTGAAATAATTATTTATCTTCTGTGTTTTTAGATTTATTTTATTTATTTGAGGTATTTAACATGCACTTTCTGAAGTGATTGAATATATCAGCACATAAAAATTTCTATGAGCGAGAGCGAAAGGGTTTACCAATTTTGCCAGGAACAGTTTTTCCACATACCTTCCGGGGTTATTTTACATGCCATAAACATGGGACCGACAACTTTACTTCCCCTCTGAAGGAAGTGTTACTATGGATTTGAATCGCTCAAGAAAAATTTGTCGACCCCGGCAGGATTTTGAGGTGAGCACTTTACCTCTATACCAGCAAGGTCGACTAGATTCCTTTTCATGTAAGGAAAATATCTCTTTTTATCAATCTGTACTAAGCCATGGCAGGAGTGTGTTAAAACTCTTGTTTTTATAGGAATCCCACTTAAGCCACCAACATTAATGGGAAGAAACTAAAATTTGTCATTCTAAAAATGTTTTATTTTATATATTAATTAAAGAGTTAACAAAAGCTGCCAATAATAGGTACTTCCTTATGGATTACTGTATGGTTTCTCTTTACATCATTAACTAAACAGACTAAGAATATAATAATATTATTTAGCACCGCGTCTTACTACCCGTTCAGGTTATACGCTACTAAGAATATAAATACAAAACATTTTTATTTACCCCATTGTGACACTGTAGGTCTCTAGTTTTCAAATAATGGGCACTTCCTATGCAAATCAGACTGTAGGTATCTGAAGCACATCTTAAAAAATAGGTTTTGTAATATTTTGTGAAAGTCTTGATTGATCAAAGCACTTTTTATTATTTTGCTCTTCACTATTGTGGCACATTTTCATTGTGTTGGTATTATAACGCTTTGCTAGCCTCCAACTCTGTTAAATATTTAGGATCCAGCTTTTTTTTTTTTCCCCCTTTAATAAAGTGCGACAATTGCGTTGAACTTTTAGTATAAATGTTTAAAATAAAAACTAAATATTTTTGACCCTGAAGTAATAAATGGGAAACATTTTCCCAACGGGAATCCTGATTATTTTTTATTCCCGCGCACCCCTAACACTAAATTAAAATGCTGAACTTCTCATTCATGTATCAAACTCTAATAAGAGTCATCAAACACAATGCATACTGTCAATTGGGATGGAGATAGCTTATTCATGGAATTAGAATCCATGCCTATTTTTTTCTTATAGGCCATATGCCTTTGTTCATATAATTTTTATAATAGTTTTATGAGCTTAATAAATTTCGAAGTATCTTAATTATGTGGTAAGTTGTGTATTTTATACCACAATTTTCTTGAACCCAGTATTTCTAACAATCATAAATAAAAGGAAGAAAAAATTCAAAAATATCATGATTACGGTATATTTTGAAATAGCTATATTTTACTTTTGAAATTGATTATTGATGCACCGATCTTTTGGGTTGACATATCTGCGATAAAGTTGTTTATGACAATGAAATATCCGCCATGCTTTTAATATAAATTGTTAATAGTATTGGACAAAGGATAAGACACTAAAAGAGAAGTTAATGTCCAAATTTAAAAAAAGTTAATTCTTATCTAACCGTAGTGCCTTATGGACAGGGGTCAGTAACCTTTTAAGGCCCTGAATGACTTTCACATTTATCAAAAGTCCTGCAATCACCCTTCGTTTATCCACTATACTTTTTATCCTTTTTTTTCTGTACATCTTGTAGTTATTCATTAAATTAAAAATTCCTCCAATACTTACGTCCCTGCCCTATTATAGAAAATATATAAAATAAATAAAATGTACACTTTGTTTACCCTGAAAGGTAGCTGTCTTTCCTTGATGGATTAAACTATGGCCCTATCTTATAAGCTGTACCATAGTGGAATAATGCAAGGTAAGCCTGCCTTTTCATGACAATGTGGTTTTCTTACATGATCAATTGGAAATTTGTACGAGATTGATCTGTTGCCAACCCACGATTGGTGAGATGAGCTTGGCTTTTCTCGGTTTTCTAAAGGTTTTAAGAGTATCTGTACAAAAAACACATGGCAAAATTAATGGGATCTTGGTAAGAAAACAGACAGTACAGCTAATTAGAGACAATTTGTCTTTGTTATTACCAGTGGCATATTCTGAGAAAATTAATAGGTATGCTGTACTCTACTCAAAAAGGTGAGTAGGGAGCAGGGGNGACCAGGAAAGATTTGAATATGGTTGCTTCTAGAACAATGGTTCTCAAACAATTATTATTTCCTGTTAAACCTGTAAGCTATCTTGGGAAAATTGCCATCTTTCTTTTTTCACTTATCCTTATCTTTGTTTGAATATCTGCCTTTACAGCCTGATACATTTTATGAATTCATAAAAGTACATGTGAACTTTACACAAAGCGCATAAAAATGTGAAAGCACTGATAATTATCATCTACTTAAATTGTAATAGACTATCAAAACACAACACACTAAAGATGATTGTAGTACCTAAATAATCGGAGATTTAAGTAAAAATGTCGAGCTAAAAGTGGTATGAGCACAGTCCTGACTGCATAAGACAGACAGACCTTATTCAATTGGCCATGTAAATAAATGCATACAGTCCTCACAGTAAGAAATACCCAGATCAAAAAACAAAACACAAAGAGTATAATGAAATGGTATATGGATCAAGCATCCATCAGATCTTGGTGGGAGGGAACCAGGTGGATTGTCATCCATTGCTATGATTAAAACCATTTATTAAATCTTAGTGCACTTCACATGATACCGCTTGGAAACAAACACGCTTACCAATAATTTGAGAATTTATGCTCCAGAAGATATTTAGATCCATAAACTGCCATAACAATAACAAAAGGGAACTTTTCTCCTATTAATACCCTTATCACTATGTCATTAGTGTATATAGACATTTACAAATATATTTTGCTGTACCAGTACAAGTAATGTGAAAAGAGAATTTATTTTAAAAATTGTTGCTAAATCATCTTGAAATGGTGAAATTACACTCCTGACTTTTGAGATTATTTGATGTAGAAATCAGGTAAACAATGTACATTACAAAAAATTAAGATAATTTGAAAATCATCTTAAACTACAGGTTAAAACTCCATAAATACTTCATACTAAAGAAAAAACAGGAAGCACCGTCCTCTTCTCCCCCCACCCCCACCCTCACCACCACAACCACTGCATCTGTTTATTCTTTAAAGGGCTGGTACCCAAATATGCTAGCCAAATATTTAACAATATATGTGCTTAGAATGCAGAGACATACTTCAATATGTATTTAATGCTTGTTACATAATATAACTTACCACCAATTATTTTACAAATATTATATTATATATTTTATCTTGTGTAGTTTAACTTTTAAAACTATACTATAGAATATTCAGTAAATTGAAAAATGACACCTGGACACAGGAATCAAACCCGGGACATTTGGCTTAGTAGGCTATGCCAATGCTAAAACCACTGAGCTATCCAGGAGGAGTCGTCGCATTCCCAGGATCATTCTTCACTAATATTTTAAGGCAGAGTCTGTGAATGACATGCGGAAATCATTGGCTACAAATGTGTGGTGAATTAAGATCAGAAGCTATCAGATAACGCACCCCCTTCGACCTGGGTATTTCTGCACATTCATCACAGACTTTGCTTTAATATGGGTGAAGACTGCACCCTAGGCACGAGACAACTCCAAGATACCTAGGTGATTAGTGTCCTAAGCTAATGGTCGCAGGCTCAGTTTCTGTGTCCCGGTGTCATTTCTCAATTTAAAGAATATACCTGTTATAGTTGTTAGTTGTGGTTACAGCCACATCTAAATATAATATTCATGAATAGGCCCTATGTATTCACAATTTTAACATTAATTTCCAAACAGTTCACACAGACAAGATTAAATTAAGAAACTAATAATTAGTATGAGGTTCAGGGCTCGCAAACCCAGAAAATATACCTTTATTTATATAATTTATTGTTATCAATACACACTCAAGAAAGAGCATTGAAAAAAAAAAAAGGATTTATCAAGTTTGATAATTAAGAATAATTTGTATTGTTAACTAATAATTACGTGTACATTCCACCTTCCTCAAATCCTTCAATATTGTTTTACCGGTACATTCCATTAATTATATATTATTAGTGGCCTCTCTTTGAATCTTCAACTCATACTCTTCAGGTGTGGCCATAGGATCTATCCCATGAAGCTTCATTTGAACAGCTGTATCAAAGAGATAGTCATAACATTCGGTCATTGTCTTTGCTTGTTGCCAAGTGTCCCCCCACACATACACTCCATGCCGACGCACAAGGACAGCCGTAGTTTGGGGATAATCTTCCATTACTTGGGTCATTTTCTGTTTTAAATCAGCTTCCCATGGTGTATTTTCTATTATGGGGACAACCAGTTCCTCATCATAATTGTAATTGCGTCCTAGTTCTTGATTCTGGATTCCTTTGATCATCTCTAAATGTGTTACCTTAAATTCCTTTCCTGGGTATAAAAGTGTAGCCATAACAGCAGCTTTGGAATGTGTATGAATTACAGCTCCCGCGTTGCGAGCGACGTAAGCACACATGAAAAGTGGGGTACATTGACTTTTCTTTAGCTTCTTTTCTGGAGCAGGGAGCTCCAAATCTCGTCCATTAATATCTTGAACAAAAAGCTCTTCGGGTAGTATTCTCTCTTTTTGAACACCTGAAGGAGCAATAAAGATCTTGTTCTCATATTTTATGCTAATGCCACCACCGGTACCCGTGACCCAACCAAGAGTGTAGAAAAGTCTACACAATTCTGGAATTAGGTTTTTTGGATGATTCTCCGGGAAGTTTTTATCAAACATGTTCGTTATTCTAGACTCTGAGTAAAAGCTAAAAATTATAAAACTATCAAAAAATTGACAAAAGTTTAAACAAAAGAAGGTTATAAATGCCTTATCTATGGTCTACCAGAGACTACAACTAGTGCTATTCTTTATCTATGGATTATACTGCAGTATGACAAATATGTAGTTCGTGAACATTACGACTAAAGCGTTTTAACGCTCCAAGTGTCACGGCTCCTCCGAAAGTTTATGATCGAGATTATACCAAACCTCGGTTTTGCTGTGGACGGTTTTCCAAACAGGAATTTTATAACAAAATTTGTTCGTAGCTATGTTCAGCACCGATCCACCAGCTGTTGGTTTTTGCCTATCGCATCAAAGAATGTTTGTGTTCGGTCTTGTTCTAATCTGGACGCCTGCGCAAACATTTCCCCGAACACACAGTCACTGGCCGGAAAGCAGTAGATTCACACGGGTGTTTTGATTTTTGTAGTAAGTCTAGATACATCTTTTGGCAAGTTTGTTTCTTCGTGTATCTGTTGAATTAGTAATAAGAATAATTATTATCTCCTTTATTTTAGCATACCTATTGTAGAAAAATTGAGTGGTAAAAAGAAGAGCAAATGAAACTTATAGAGCTCTATAAGCCGCACCAGGTAATCTAAAAAACTAGGGATCACGATCACTATAATAAAATTTAAAAAACAGGATGCGTGGAGAAGATGGGTTCGTGATGGACAGGAATGTGAACTAGTGCAGGGAAAAATGGAAAGTTTGTTAGCCACCCTTAGAAAGGGAAAAAAAAAAAGATACCATCGGTATGGGAAAAGCTAAGAAATTATATACAAGGCCATAGCCAGCCAATAATTTCAGGGGAATTTTGGTGGGCACATCCCCCAATTGCCGGAAGCTAGAAAACATTCTAAATCATAAACATTTCTAGAAGTTATCTGAAGTGTTTTTTATGGCAACATTACCCCCTAGCTGTCAGAAACTAGGACAAATTTTAAACATTAAACACCTCTAGAAGCTCTCTAAAGTAGTTATTTATGGTAAAATAACCCCATAACTGACGTAGCTTATGAAAATTTCTAAATATTAAACACTTCTAGAAGGTATCTGAAGTGTTCTTTAATGGCAACATAACCCCCTAACTGCCGTAGGCTAGAAAAAACTCTAGATATTAAACACATCTAGAAGCTATCTGAAGTGTTTTTTTATGGCAACACAACACCAAGACTGCCAAAGGCTAGGACAAACTATAAATATTAAACAGTAGTAACTAACGAAGTGGTTGAAGTACACCTCCTAGCAGCAAGGTCAAGAGTAGCACCTTTTAGAAGTATTTTGATTCCACGGCTAGAATTACTTGCAACATCAATGGGGGTGAGGTTAGGTACTTCGGTTATAGATGGACATTGTTAGGGAGAAGTCAAAATATACTACTGGGCGGATTCAAGCACGGTATTAGCTTGGATTCAACTAGCGAGACCTTGGAACATCTTTGTTAACAACCGTGTTCAAGAAATAAGAAGAACGATTAAGATGGTCGTCCTGGAGACACGTGCCAGGTGAAGCTAATCCAGCAAACCTTCCTTCAAGAGGATGTACAGCATGAGAGCTAACAGCAACAAGATGATGGGAGGGACCTGAGTGGCTGAGGAAACCCTTTGACCAATGGCCTTGTGGGAGTGTTAGTTATCTATCTAGAGGACTGTATTTCTCAAGAAAACAGAAAGGGTCATCTTCCAACAATGCAATGTTTGCTGGCTCAGCAAGATGTTTGTGAATGATATGGATCTTATGAAAAGGAAGTTAAGCAGAAAACGTGTCGGTCTCATGGATGTAAGTGGTATCACCGTTTCTTCTCATGGTATGACAAAATATTGCGCATGATATCATGGATCATAAGATTTTTCCCCAATTGTTGTCAAACAAAGGATCTAAGAGAAGTGAGTGAATTATCTTACGAGGAATTGTAAACTGCAGAAAAGAATATCGTAAAGCTTGGACAAGAAGAATCTTTCAGGGATCAATCATGTGAGAAGCTTAGTACACTGAAGACCTACAAAGATGAGGAGGGTCTCATTAAGCTGAAGACCAAGATAGTGTTTCCGCAAGATAAAGATGATTTTTGTATGCCCATGGCATTGCGCTCGAATCACCCCATTGTAAAAAGACTTATTTTTACAGAGCACAAAAAAATTCTCATGCTGGAACACACATGTTGTTAATCGGTACTAAGAGAAAGGTATTGGATACTGAGTGGAAAAACTGTCAGATCAGGCATTTCTACCTGTGTAATATGTCGAAGGCACGTTGGAAGAGTGTAAACGTGGAATCTGCTCCTCTTGCGACAAACAGAGTACAAGATACAGCAGTTTTTGAAATCAGAGGAATTGATCTGGCTAGACCCCTCTACCTAAAAGGTGAAGTTAAAACATGGATATGTGTTTTCACATGTTGCTGTTTATAGAGCTGTGAATTTCGAGATAATTACGTCTATCTCCACATCAGCATTCCTGCAATCTTTGAGACGTTTTGTATCTCGCCGTGGTAGACCCTCCATAGTGTACTCTAATAGTAGGACTACTTTCGTTGAAGCTGCAAATGCCCTTAGAAAGGTTGATTGGGAATGCATTTTAAGTTACAGTACGGCGAGGAAAATTGGGTGGAAATTTAACACTCCAACTGCCACTTGGTGGGGTGGTTGGTGGGAAAGAGTTATACAAATGGTTAAAAAAACAAATGAGGAAAGATTTGGTCAAGCGGCCTTGAAATACAAAGAAATGTCCACAAATTTGTGTGATGCTGAAGCGGTTATAAATTCCCGACCTATCACTTACATGTCTGAAAACGCTAAGAATCTGATAGCATTAATTCCTTCAATATTCCTACAAGAAGCTCTAATGGTGGGAGAACCTGACCTAGACACCTTAAACAAAGTTAATCTCACAAAAATGCACAGGTATCAGCAGCTGTTGCGTAAAATGCTGAGGAGAAGAAGAAGATTTAGATCAGAACATTTGGATCAACCTGTACATGGAGTGTAATCCAGGAAATACGATCAACCCACTTCTGTTGGAGACGTCGTGTTGATATATATGTATATATATATGGAGACGTCGGGTT
>CABFOV010003309.1:24891-67691 GCA_902141375.1 Timema poppense | reverse complement strand
CATTAGCGTAATTAGTACTTAAGAGTATAACCCAAACGGGTAGTAAGACACGGTGCTAAAATTAAATTAAATTAAATTTGTTAGTCCCTGTTTTGATAAAACATACATTTCATGAGGCTATTAATTTCATACAATAAAAATGTACACTGAAGAAACCGGTATTACAACATACAAATAATTTAAATCTAAAAATCAGTTTTCAAAAACTTCCTAAAAAATGTAATTTGAGCTATTTATCATTTCTTGATACTTGTAATTATAAAAATAGTCATCAACAAAATGGGGAAGAATTATTTTATGAATTGTCAGTTTTCAAGCCTTTAGTTATGTTGACAAAATGTTGTTTTTATTTGGAATAAAATTAACTCAGCCGCTGAGAGTCCCCAGAAGTACACAAATAAAAGTATTATTTAATCAAGACTAAAGATAACGCATGTTTTTCGTTAAAATCATGAAATGTGACTTTTTTGGGAAGGGAAGCAAAACGTTCGGTACCATGCCGATTGAGGCATGTAAAAGAACCCTGGAAGGTATATGAAAATGCCTTCCCGGCAAAATTGGTAGACCCTTTCTCTATCACTCAAAGATATTCGAGTGTGCGTATATAATTCATAAAGTGCATGTTGATTACCTCAAATAAAAAAAACTAATATTATGTTCACGGTTTGTGGTTTCTGATTACCTCTAGCCGACGGTTGCAAGAGAAGCGACCAACATTTGTGGATATAATTATTACAGTGGGTTCTTTTCAGGATTTTTAGTGTGTGATATTCCGCAATTTGAATTTGACAATTTTGTCTATTCGTTTTCAGACTTCAGCATACAAATTAAGACTTAAGCCTTATCATATGTGGAGTGGGTACAATTCAGGGCTTTTACTATGTGTAGGGAGACCTGGTGGTCTAGGGGTAAGGTGTTAGACTTCTGTGCTGGGGGTCCGGGGTTCAACCCTCGGTCCCGGCACAGATTTATCTGATTACCAAACCCTTCCTTCACTTCTGACAAGACATCTTGTGAATGTGAGGAATGTCAGGTCTCCACCGTGGTTCGGATTACACGTTAAACTGTAGGTCCTTCATTTCATCTCACAATCACCCTACCATTACACATTTCACCCTACCATTACACATTAGCGTAAGTGCGTATAACCCGAACGGGTAGTAAGATGTGGTGCTAATAATAATAATAATAATACTAAGTGTAGTTTGTTTGAGAAACGTCATAGCAGAGTAAAGACCATTCTGGGTGGATGCAGTATATTATCGTGGGGATATAATTCCATTGTATACAGTTCAGAATGTTGTTATTAGCGTTGTTCGTTTGATAAATGTCGGAATGGAATTTTGATTCAGTTCCCCAAATATTGGATTTCTTTGCAACGCACATCAACGCCTTCCCCATAAACCCTTTCCAACATCCAAACCTAATTTTTCCAGATTTGGTAGAAGTCACGTGACATTTAAAGCTCGTGACGTTTGTAGCCACCCTCCCCATCCCCCCATAACCAAAAAGAGGAGGAGGAAATAAAATAAAGCGTTAATCTCAAAGCTACGCGATTTTTATACTTGACCTATGGAATAGAAGGGGGAGGGGGGGAAGGTTTAAATTTCATATAGCACATAACTATTTGCTAGATCAAAATGATACCAAATGTAACCGTTTTAAAGGCCTATTCTACATTAGCGGTTAAAACGCTAGCAGCCACGTCTTTGAATGAAACCCTTGTTATCAAGTTAAAGAATAAGTTTTCGTCTAATAATTATAATAATATTTAGCACCGCGTCTTACTACCCGTTCGGGTTATACGCTAGTTTTCGTATAGACCAGCGTTTTGACCGCTACCTCTGGAGGTGTTAAAATCGCCTAGCGGCAGAAACGCGAATCAAACTCCACCAGGCGTTAACAGGCGGTTGTGCTTCAATGTCACAATAAGTCTTTCAGCAGGAATAATACTCTTCCTCAAGATGGTGTTACGTTTTGCAATATTTTCATTCACTAAACCAACTAATTCATCAAATAAAACCAGACATTATATAGTACAAAAATAACATATCTGGGTATATTATGTGATTCATAAACATTATATGAAACTGTCTTGTTGTAGGACGGATCGATATTGTGGGGTGAATCCCCCAACGTCTCTTTTAACGAGTTTTTTTTCTATTTTTTTCCAACTATTATTATTATTATTATTAGCACCGCTGTCTTACTACCCGTTCGGGTTATACGCACTTACGCTAATGTGTAATGGTAGGGTGATTGTGAAATGAAATGAAGGACCTACATTTTAACGTGGAATCCGAACCACGGTGGAGGCCTGGCATTCCTCACATTCACATTTTCTAACTAAATTAAGTCCCGAAATACAACCTGGCTTTTACGATATCCATTTTTAAACCATTCTGCACAAGTGGAAGCAACAACCGCGGTATTTAAACTGCTAGTGTAGAATCAGTAGCGTTATGGTAGCTGTTTAACAGTTTCGTTTTGACAGTCAGGAGTAGATTAAAGTTTGTGGGCCTAAGCTAGCGGCAAACCCACCACGTTTTAACCGCTAGTGTAGAATCAGCCTAAGGACCACCTATCGAAGCGTTCAAACAAATTTTAGGAAAATAAACTAGTCACCAAACAGACTAAACACACAAACAACTGGTGAAAGATGGCCCTAATACGAGACGAACCATGGTGGTTTAGTGGTAGAGCATTGACACGTAAAGGCAGAGATCCCAGGTTCAATTCTCGTGTCCAGGTTGTCATTTTTTACTTAAATGAATTACAAAAATAGTCTTAACATCAGTAAATCTGATAAAAAAAAATATTCTAGCGTAGCAAAAATATCTAGTCACTAACAGTTATTTTGTGAACAATAAAATATGACATTTTGCTAGGAAAAAAATACTTTCAGAAAATTTTCCAAAAATATGTACTCTAGGACCTTAAACTTAAGATAAAATTACCTACATAAAAGGTTGTTTTTTTTATTTTGTAATAAAATCAGCCCAAAACATGTGTATACCCTATTCAATATTAAAATGATGCTTATAATGTAAATATGAAATGTCATAAATAAATATTGTAGCCCCATCCTTCATTATTTATTTTTTTGTTTTGTAATGTTTCTGCATCCGGCTACGAGTGGATTAAATGGAATGTATATAGGCATTACGAGGAAACCCGGGATAGCTTATGTCCTCCTCCCACCCTCTAACTCTCACGGGAATATGGAAGGACCTTATGGTCAGGTTAGCCGTTAGTACGTGGGCGTTTGGATTAACGCAGAGTTTTATTTATCCACGGGTTCAGTCAGTTATTTAATTGGTAAACATCTATAAACCAGAGATGTGTGTTTAGTAATAGACGTGGTTTACAAGGTAAAGTTAGCTCAGTAAATCGTGTGCTAAAAAAACCCTTCAATATCACCTTGTTTGGTTTGCCGGTGACAATATATGTTGGGGTTCCTTCCCAGATTTGTGTAGTAAGATGGGTTTTGTTCCTAAACGTTTTCCCACTCTCCCTCCAAGCAAATGAGCCCTACGAGGAAGCTTCTCACGAAAATGTGTACTTGTCCCATCCTTAGCGCATTAGTTAAGCCGTACGGATGGGTAGTAATACATGAAGAAAGGTTAGACAAATTTGTGCTAAGCGCACCATAAACATATTCTTAGACTAAATTCAAATTTAAAAGTAGGTTGGTCACCAAGATAGTGTTTGTAAAGTTTAAAATTGTTTAATGTTCTTTATTTTATTAAAATGTTATATTTATGGTCAATAATATTTAAGATAGAATATATATGTTTTGTATCATTTTCCTTATTCCCGTAAGTTAAAACTTGTAAGCGAGTAATGGGAGTTAAGCAATTATATTAAATTATGTTACTTCACTAGCTAAATTGAAATGATGGGATTATCCAAGATAGTTAAGGATCCTATGTCAGATAGTTAAAGACTATTGCATTAGTAGTATTATCAAAGAGCCGGAGGAGAAGTGAGTGGGAGTTACATCTCTCATAGAATGTAAGGGGGAAGAGAGAATGGGGTTTAGTTCCCCTCTCGGTTTGAATCCATGAATAATACACAGCACCCTCTTGTATCTCAACCCTGTCCCCTCTCTGGATACAATTGTACCTTGTAGTGTCTCTAGAAAGGATGGATGCAACCATTACACCCAACCCCTCCAACCCTTTCCCTCTTACGTATTCATGAACTCGATCTTGCCTTTGCATTGAAATCTTCTATGTCTTGTTTCGGGTTGGCAGCCGTGGGGATGGCTTTCCTTCCCTTATCAATATTGGCACGACTGGTTTGTGTGTGTCGCATAGGTGGCAACAGTGCAAGGGGTCGGGATAATACCGCGTTTTGAATGGTGTGCTTGTTCAGTAAATAAGCGGGTCATTATTTATTCCCACTAAGTCACAGATGAAATAATATATTATACCTTTTATTAATCACTAGCAGAAGTGCCCGGGAAACGATTTTCTTTGTTTTAAACAGACAGAAAAAATAATCTCTTCATTTTATTTCTTCCAACCAAGTTTTTATTAAATTGAAACCCGCCTCGGTGGCGTAGTTGGCTAACGCGCTAGTCGTGTTGAGCTCGACTGGTGAGGACGGGGAGATCGAGGTTCAAATCTCGGTCGGGTGAACTGGGGTGGTTTTTCCTAAACTGTTTTCCACTCTACCTCCACGCAGATACGGGTTCACTTCCTTTAATTCAACCTTTCCAATTCCTAATCAATTAGCGTAATTAGTACTTAAAGCGTATAACCCGAACGGGTAGTAAGACATGGTGCTAAATAATAATAATAATAAAATTAAATTGAAAAAAACCAATCAACAATTTAAAATTTCATCTTCACGGTGCACGTGTTCGTGCACAGGGGGCTACTTATTTTAAAATTTCAGCCCTATGGGTGCAGCGGATATCGCGTAACGCTCATGACAGACTTCACTTTATTAATATAGATTTTTATTTAATGTAGGTAAATAATACCAAACTTGGAAAGTTGATTTAAAGTGGGATGGAAGAAGACGCGAGAAAAATCCATTGTGTTTGCAGTTTTTATTCCAAAATAAATAAAATATTGCTCCAGTACAAACAGAGTTTAAATTTCTTCGCATGTTAATGTCAACAATGGTTGATTATCTGTCATGAGCATAAGATAATTAGATGAGAAACTTTATTAATTAAGAGAAAAAGTTGTCATTAAATTCCAAACCAGATTTTACCTATATTCAAGAAATGTTGAGGTCACTATGTGAATTCAATTAAATTATATGTATGTACTGGAGCAATATTTTATTTATTTTGGCAAAAAATAATATATGCCATAAAAACTGCAAAAACAATGGCTTTTTCTCGCATCCTCTTCTATCCTACCTTAAGGGCGCCGCCTACTTGAATGGAAATATTCTCGAGTTGCTTTTTTTTATGGCGAGTTTTGAAGCTTCCAAACCACTAAAACTATCCTTAATATACTATAGTTCGTTCTGTAACTATCCTATTAAAATTACTTTTTTTTTATTTGAGGAGGGCTAGATCTATGTTTCTTACCATTTACTTTGATATCAGATCATCTCAGGAAAAGTTGTTGAAAATGGGCTAGTAACACCTTTTCTTAAGACTTTTTAAAATTATAAAACCTAAAATAAAATAGTTTTAATCCTTTAAGTAGATGTTGATACATTTCATGCAAATGGAATTATGCCACTATTAAGAGCAATTTTGGTTTTAAACTATGATATTCTACCTTTCTAGCCCAATTTCAAAAAAACAAAAGTTATTAATCATATTTGTGTTTACACTATACAACGATTCACAAATATAACCGAAGAGGTCGGAAGAAACTAAACAAATATTATGTGATTTGTTTTAAGAAAAATATTTGCGCTGGAAAACTCTACATAAATATTTAATCCGAGTGATTTCCTGATTGAAACAGCAAAAATAAAACAACAAAAAAAAGGTAACGCTCGAACGATCGTGTTTTTTTTGTTTTGTTTTTTAAGGACTACTTAAATATTCATATTATAAATTTCACCATTAAGGATGGTTGGAAAAGAGGTTACTCTTTCGTTTTTTTGAAATTAAACTAAATGTTAGCGCATTCCTTTCAGAGAGCACCTTTGCGGTAAGATTTTATTCTGATGCAAAACAACTAAAGGAAAGTTAGTATAAACAAAAGAGCACACTAGCTACCTCGAAAATAAGCAATGCTTGTGTTTGCAATAATGTTTTTGGCTTGATTCTTTAAGGTTTAATATAATGGTCGTTTCAAATGATTGTTTGTTAATATCTTAAAATGAAGGTTTGTACAATCAAAAGCTATCGTTCTTTAATTTCTCTCAATCTTTCGGAGAGAGAAATACTGTGATCGTCAGAAAAATATAATTCGAGAATTTGATGGATGTCGACGTTTTGTGACCCCCTGAAACCAAAAAAAGTGTTTTTGCGATACCATCTGTCTGTATCTCGGACTAGAGCCGAAACTATTTTACTGATCAGGCTTAGGGTTCCCTAAAGAGATTTTTTTTTAAATTATATATCTGATACTAAAATTAATGCTAGTTTATTAATGGGTGAAAAGATTTTTAAAAAACTCATTTTTCTCGAAATCGGCTTTAACGGTTAAAATTTGTATCTAGACACTGTTGAAGATTACAAATAAAATTATCCATCTCATTTTATCCAGAAAAATTAATGAAAGGGTTAAATACAGAAGCGGACTCCAATTTTGATTGTATCTTCACAATCTTTCTAGAAAAGAGATAACATTGCAAAGTGGTAGGACTGTTACATATTTTTTTTATTATCCTAAATAATTATATTTTTATGAAACCAATTCCGTAGTTTCTGAGCTATAAGTAAATTCTACTTTTTTAATGGAGGTATGGAAGGGGAAGTGATAGGTATTCTCTTTGGTGGATAGAGATGTTCCTCTTTCTCGATGTTTCTGTAACAGTGTATATTAATTAGTTTCCCATATCTTACAAGTTTTAAGTAAATGTCTCATTTTTAGGTAAAGTAACGATAAAGTCCGTGGGGTGCACCGTACCATTAATTTTATAAGGGTTATTTAAAGGACTGACAGCGTAAATGGTCATTTTCAAAATTTCTTGACATTTCTTGATGTTTAAAAAAAACTAGGAAACATATATTTGGTAAATAGCTTGCGATGTGTTTTCCAAAAGTAAAATATTATAAAAGCAGTGACCGAAATCTGTTCAGTTTTAATAAAAATACCAAGAATTGAGTTTGATAAGAAAATATAGAACCTAAGTAAGATTTTGTCATTTTAAAGACCGGGATATTTCAATGTAACTTTATAAACCGTGAAATATGATCTACCATTAGGAATTGTCAGTTTTTCAAAATAATTTCAAATTTAACTTTAAATTAAATTTAATTTAACATTAAATTAAACTAAACAAATGTGAAAATGAAGATTATATGATGAAGTATAGCTTTATAATAATACGACATACTTCGGTGGTTGAAGTGTGTAAGACCTTCCAATCGCAATAGACTGAAGTGCTATTAAGGTTAAAATCCCGGTTGGGTTTACTGAAGGTATTTTTAAATGGTTTTCCTCTAGCCCTTTCCACAAATGCGGGCACACCTAATTTAAATGTAGCCTTTCATATCCCTAACATATCAACGTAATTAGTAAATATGCGTATAATTCCAGTGGGTAGTATGATACAATGCAAATGCAGTTGATAATATGCGTCGAAGCATGATAACCTCCTACAAACACGGTCCAGCAAATGAGCTTCATTTTCCTATTAATACTAATATAAATTAATTTGAAAAAGATATGAAAAACTGTTTGTAAAATTGAGTTAAAATAATTATATAATCTTATTATTTAAGATAAAAATATATACCAGAGGGCAAATATTTTCTTAAAAACCTAAATTTCAGTATTTAATTAAAATTTCATAATGTTGTTCATATAACTATTCCAAAAAGTTATGCGAAATAAATTTTATTTATTTAATTAAAAACAACTTATTCAAAAGATATTGAAAATGTCATCCTTGTACTGAAACCCATATGCAATTTTTGAGTAGGCCTATTATGATTATATTTGCACACGACTAAACAAATTAGCCTAATAATTAAGTAATAAGTTATAGCATGCACAGCATCTATCCCCCAAGCTGACAACTCATAAATGATATTATCATATATTATACAATCGAACACACCAAGAATCGAATAGAGACTCATTGCCAACTGAAATGAGATAGGAGAACCAATACTAATAAGGCCTAAATCTATAACACATGAATATTTATTTGTAGATTTGTAGATTAAAGTGTATAAATTGACAATGTTATTCCTTAAGATACAATTTATTTAAGTTTAATTTACATAAATAAATAGATGTATTTAATTATTTGGCATATCAATTAATTATTTTGTAAAAACTTTATAGGCCTAGATTACATTTTACCCAATTCCACTTTATGATTTTTTTTAAATAAGAAATAAATTTTGTTTTATGAAAACAATGTTTTTAACAGTTTTGATGTACTTGTTGTTATGTACAAGATGAAAAACAAACATACAACTATAATAAAACTGACCCATTTTTAAATAAATATGTCAAATGTAAATTTGAGAATGCACTCAACATTTGCATAGGGTTACCCTTAAGTTTTTTTAAAAATAAAATGTAGGTGTATTTTGCTCTATAATGAGTTTCAGAATTTGGTATTAGAAAATAGTTTAGGTTTACGCGCTAACAGGTACCTTCGGTGCCGGTGGCTCTTCCATTTCCATGCGGACAAGAAATACTAACTAACCGAGCTACTAATCATTGCCTCTAAGTACTTCGCGAGGGCAATTAAGACTCACTAAGTATTTACTAACTCACCGGCAGGGCTAGTGGAGTGGTACCAACTCCTGACTTTGAGCTAGATTCAATCCTAAACGGATATTAGGGCTTGTTTTATTTAAAATAGTAGTTTTCAAACCCACTTCCTGGTAAAATGGTCTAAGGAAGAGGTGGGCAACATATTTGTCGATGTAGTCACAGGTGTGGCGAATGAGAAGTGAAATCACCTACACCAAGTAAGAATTGAGAAAACAGGCAGATCAGATGAATATTTAAAACAAAACACACTGTATGTACAAGTTTATTCAAAACCTGTAAACTTTGACTACAGAGTTACAACTGCCTCTGACAGCAAATTATGAAAATCATTCAAAATGAAAATGTAAGACGATTTAATGCAAAATTTAGCAATTAGTTTGTCTGACAAGTTGCATAAGCCTTGGAAGAAAATTTGAACTCAATGCACATGTGGAATGCTTCCAATGATATGCAGGAAATATCCAGTTACAACCAGCACACGCTACCAGATAAAAGTTTATTTTATTGTGAAAGGTGTCGAACTCAAATTAACCACACTTTTATGGCCATTTCGCTACTCGTGACGATTGGCAACAGGCTTCCCACTCTTACAATATACAGGAATGTCAACCACAAAGAGATCTCGGTTCAAATACCAGTAGTGTTTTTTTTAATAAATGGTTTAACAATCTCCCTCCATGCAAATTAATGTACACTTCCTCTAAATTAAACCTTCCAAATCCTTAACACATTAGTGTAATTAGTACACATGCATATAATACGAAAGAGAACTAAGATGTGGTGCATCAAAAAAGTAGTTTTCCATTCTCTTTTCTCGAAGATTTGTGTAGAAAGCACCGTATTCCCATTCATAAATTAGCTACTGTCTACGCCAGACACATTAGATTAGTCAGTAGCACGTATTTCCACTGAAATAAGGTAACCTGGTCTTTCATAGAGAAAAATTAACGGGTTGTTGTGGATATCATAGATATTTTTTTAGCGCCACGCCTTACTAACCGTTCAGGTTGCACGTTTACATACTAATTATGATAATGTATTAGTAATGAGTAAGGTGGTATTTAGAGGAAGTGTACCCACATTTTAATGGAGGAAGAGTAAAAAAACATTTAGGGAAAAGACCCTCAGTAAAACTGAGTGGGATTCAACATTGGGATTCGGCATCATAGGTTGATGATGGTATAATACAAACAAAGTTATCACCAATAAATAAAAAGTAAATAGAAACAAAGTGAAACCAAAAAGAGAAAATTAAAAAACATGTAATTTAAAGTTAAATTTTAAACCAAAATTGAATTAAAAAATTGTAAGCCTATGATTTATACGGTTTCTCAAAATAATATTATTTTAATTCTACTCTTTTATTCACTCGTTTTATATTAAGTGCCATTCTAACAATTTTAATAACAAACAAAATACACTTTTCAAATTTTTTAAAGGAATGTTATATCTACTTTTATTGCACTTTATTATTATTATTAATATTATTATTATGTGTTCTATCTTACGACAAGTCCATTCCTTTTATCAGTGAACTTAGGCCACCAATACGCCGTCCTTTGTCTCCTCCTTCAGCTCCCAGAAATTTCTTCTTTCCTTCAAGTAATCTAATATTTGAATCCTCCTTTTTCCTAAGCTACTCTTTCCCTCAACCTTTCCTTCTATGACGTCGTGCATAAAACAGTTATTTCTAGGGATGTGTCCAAATCCGTTTGCTTTGTACCGAAGAATTACATCCAAAATTGTTATCTTCTCACCTACTCTGCTTAAGACTTCTTCATTTGTCCCCCTGTCTGTCCACCCAATTTTCTCAAGTCTTCTCTAGCACCACATTTCAAAGCTCTCCGAGTATTTCTTATCCATCTTCCCAAGAGTCCAAGTTTCTGCTCCTTACAGTACGATTCTCCAAATATAGCATTTCATCAGTTTCTTCCTCAATTCCAAACTCAATTTTCTGGTCAGCAGTAACCTCTTATTGTTTAAAGCTTGTTTTTTTAAAAAAAATCCTAATTTTATGCTTTAAACTTCTTCAATTTCTCTAAAAGAGCCACCAATGATTTAAAGTTAAATTTTCAGATAGTTAAATCACGGGGGAAGGGAATGTATTCGAAATAGTTTTCATTATAATATTAAAGTTTTAACATAATATCTGGTGCAGAACGAACGGGAAACACGATGCTAGCGACACATTCAAAAACTAATTCCTGTATTCGATACGTAAATAAGCTGTTGTTGCTTGAATGGAACTCATTTTATTAAATTTCTTTCTGGTGTCAACATCCTCAGGATAAATTAGACCTTTTTTTTAGTGCCACGTCTTACCACCTGTTCAGGTTATAAGCAATTAATTAAACTGTGGGTATATCGGTAACATTAGTTTCATTTAAATAACTCGCAGTTTTCCCAAGAAAATAATAACTGAAAATTTCCCTATGCGGATTTTTCCCCTGAGACAATTTAAGTAAATATTTCAACCTCACAGCTCCTACTATTAGCACCCAAAACTGCAGTTAGAGCAAACTCTGATGCACTCTTGCTCAAGCCTGGTTTTGGAATGAGGTAACAAACATAAGAGGATCGTAACCAAATCGTATTTGAAAATATTGGTGGGAGATTTTCTCAATCACTACAGAGCCTGTGTTGAGAGCCACAGTAGAATTGTCTGTTGTGTGAGAGGAGAACGCCTATGTGTAGAGCAACCCGCACAGCATTAATGTATGACTGACCTGCCTACACGTAGCAATCCGGGGGTTATTTCCGTAAACCCATGAGAGTTTCCGTTCGGTAGGAGAATCTATAGTAGGATTATTGTTTATTGTTATATTTTATTGTTATGTATACTAATATATGTTTTATATAAACATGTAATTACAAACATGATTGCTGTCAATATTACAAAATTTTTACTTTATTATCAGTAATGTTGAGTTTGAAGTTAGTGATATTTTCTATCAAACGTTAACATCTGTTGATCATATGACTTGACGTATGAATGAATATACGTAAGAAGATTTGGTTACTTTTGTTACTGTCAGATCCTACTATTTTTACCAGAATATTAATGCAGTTATAATATTTTATTTTACCATTTAGTTAATATATTTACGGGCACGATTTACATTAAGAGAACTATCCTCACATTGAAGTATTTCTTATTAGAGTGGCAGTTATGAATCACTTAAACAATCTTCCGCCATCTTAACATGTTCCATTGTGACTCCATAAAAACCCACATTATTCCTTTAATATCTAGAGCTTTGTTTTTAAACATTTATTTTAATCTAAGAGCTCATACACTTCGCCCAAAACGCTATCGAAAAAAAATACAATTTCACTTTTCATGATTCTTGTTTAAAATTATAAAACTTAAAATATGAGGTTTTCAATACTCTTAAAGACAATTTTGGCGTGAGCCTTTTTTTTTTAAATAACATTTTAAATAACAAACAACCTATTAAATAGACACTAACGCGTGATTTCTGGAAGTCTGCATTGCATATAAGCTCTCCAGTAGAAGGCCCCCTTTGTGTTGACTGAATGAGATATATTTAAGTATGATGAATATTTATCAATGACTTGGAAGTCACGGCTATCATTGAGTTCTAGCACTGAGTGTATCTATTGTCTGTGGAAAAATATCAACAGATATTGTTATTTTTAAAATATAAACTGATATGGAACTATGTCCTTTATCACTTAGACTTTTACCTACAAAAATCATGTGTCACAAGAAAAGATACACCTGATAAAAAAAAACTCCTCCCCCCTCTTCTTCGGAACCATTAATAACGCTACAACCTTTAAATGTTAATAAAAGTGTATTATAAAATAACCATATACAAGTTGTCATTTAAACGTTAAGCTCTGCTCCTCTGAAAAAGCTCATGATTATATAATATAATGGCGTGTCATTCAAATGAAGCCTGCATCAGTGGGCACTCGAACTAAATATCAAATTCATCTAATTTACTTTGCCAGTTCAGATAAGTCCGAATACGAATTTAGGCTGGGTGTGAAGCTGTTTTTTCCTAAATGATCTTCCCCTTCCCCTCCACGCATATTCAGGTGCATTTACTCTCAATTTTACTCTTTATCATCCCCACCCTATTATTAGGATCAAATGCGTTGGCTGGGATGATAAGTAAAACGCAGTGATTTTTTATAAATAATTATTCCAACAGAAAGTAATGGATTGAAAATAGGTAACCTTTTACTAAGCTGTAAAAAAAATGAATGAAGCTATAAAATAATCAACTGTAAGTCTATCGACACAACGATGTCACCTCTATCCTCTAGATATGCTATCTATTAATAGCAGACTATAGTAGAGTAGGGCCGGTGGGCGAGTCTATGCCATTCCAATTGACACTAATATACCCCTCTATATTGACAACCGCTATTTCAACCATGTGGACATGGCAAGTGGTGCGATACAAACAAGGGGAAGGTAGTTGGAATATAACACGTTTACTAAACTTTTGAAAGAAAAATTCAACTTTTTATTTATTTATTTATTTATTTATTTATATATATAAGCTCTATAATTTTATAAATATAAATCAATAGTAATAAATAGCGTACTTAAATACTCCAAATTTAAGATTTTAATCCATTTTATAGACAGGTACCCAAAAAATTGTGAGGCTAATACCAGTCAGGTTGGGGAAATGGTTAGTAGTAAAACTTGGTGCTAATAATATATAAATCAATAATACAACAATACGTTACAAAATACTTCTGAAGAACTGTATGGGCTTAAACTTATTATTATCTTAGATAAAATATAGGCCGCGATTGACTCCGACACTGTAAAACTAGTTTAAATAGACTTTTATTTTTTGCCGAGATTAAATGTATAACATAGTATTTTATTTGATAGATACATTTGTAGACTTGTATCGTCTTTTAATAAAAGCCCGCATGACCAAAGGTTACACAATAAAACGCCTAAAGGTAAAATAAACTTTAAGCAAAATAGAACGCAAGGATATATTGTACAATTTTATGTTATTAGGAATAACCTTTTATAAAATACAAACATTTTTGTTTGCGATCAACATTGATAAAATTTTACTATTTTATTAGTTTTATTATACAGGGTGTATCGATTTGTGAGGGAAGTAACTGGCGTGTTGATAGTATACTTCAAAACGAACCAAAAAGTTAATATAAACATATGTTCGATGGTTCCAAGATTCTGCTGGAATTGTTAGTAGCCCTATTTGATACTCCCCCGTTCGTGTAGCTGTGTAACAGCAGTGATACGTCACAAGAGGTACAACAGAGATGTATCAAGTAGGACTATTAACAATTTCATAAGAAACTTGGAAGGTTTTATCTCGGGAACCATCGAACATAAGACATATGTTCACAATAAATTGTTGTTTTTTATGCCTCTATGAACACCCCAGTTATTTCCCACATAAATCGATATACCCTGTATAGGTATAAAAAGTGAAAGCCGCAGATAACATTATTTGACGTATACGTACGTTAAAGTTAATTTAATAACCTTTTCTAGCCGTTAGATATGTCCATTCATAAGAAAAGTGGGGTATCTATACAATAGAATACATACAAAACCTTAACTGCAAAAAGAGAACGTGAGAATAAAACAATAATAAAAAAGTGCCCTCTCTTAATTTGAAGGAAGTTTAAAACTAACTTAAATAGCTAAAAACTGCTAAGCTAAAAAGCACAATTCTCTCCCTGGAGAGGAAATACCTAAATGAAGTATCCCATTCAGGGTGGATAGGTTTAGTTTAATTTTCTACATATAGTAAGATAATGAGTGTTTGAATATTTGTTATGGGCATCGTGGAGTTTCAACAAGACTTTTTCTCTTAGTTTAGAAAGTTTATGTTCAAATGCCACTATGCTCATAAAAATATATACAAAAATTGTTGAGAAACCAATACGTAGGTAATTGAACTAAACGTATCTACTGAAGCAGTATTATATTTATGTTGACAAAAAAATGTTTTATTGCTATAAAAACTGTAAAAATACTAACCTTATCTTGCGTTACCTTCCAACTTGATATAATTGTCTCTCCCTTTAATTATTAATTAAAAAATTAATATTTTAAGGAATGGCTCGAGCTAGATTAGTCAAATTTATCCATACATCTAATTAAACTCTAAATCTGTCTGTACGATTCAATTTTCTGTTTGTCTGATTCTTTGTGCCAGTAAATTCAAAAAGTAGGGGTCTACTTATAAGCTCGAGACAGGAACGCTTTTTGTACTTATTTTTTCAGGAAACAGGATAAGCTACGTCGAAAAAGCCGAGGTTACATTTGTGTCTTAGATTTGTAACAATTCAAAAATATCATTAAATTATTTAAATATATATTTTTAATGTACAAACCTTCTCTGTAAGTTCGCAGGCGCATGTATTTGACGTTTAACATATAGCAAAAACTTTCTTTAGGATGGCATTAAGTGATAAAACCGTCATCATAGGCCAAAGTGAATACGGGATTAGTCAACCATGGCTCCAAGCAATGCAATGGATGCAGTCAATAATTTGTTGCAGTATAGGCTATAGTAAATAAATAATCATTTTCCCATTTGGGAGAAAGGTTTTATAGTTGGGGGATAGCTTCAGATAATGTTTACCAATCATTCCACATACTCCTGATTACCAAACCCTTCCTTCACCTCTGACAAGACATCTTGTGAATGTGAGGAATGCCAGGTCTCCACCGTGGTTCGGATTCCACGTTAAACTGTAGGTCCTTCATTTCATCTCACAATCACCCTACCATTACACATTAGCGTAAGTGCGTATAACCCGAACGGGTAGTAAGACGCGGTGCTAATAATAATAATAATAATCCACATACTCTTAGGACAGCAATCTTCCAAAAAAGTATTAAATACTCTTAAGTGTGGAAGGGGTTTAAAATTCTCCAATTAAACAATGAGGTTAAGGAAAACCTCAGTAACTTACATTACTGGCTAGTGCAGATGAGTGATGGCAAACTTAAACAATATATCATCTATAAAGAATATATCATAAAAGGGCCAGAGGATATATTAAACACGGCTCTGTAGCTCACGAGATATTTGGAAATAGGCTGAGCCCAAGATATTTCGAATGGACATTCAATAATCCCTAAATGACAAAGTTGCACAAATAAATGAGGAGATATTTAGTATTTTACATTATTGTGAGCTCAGTCTACTTTAAGGACTTTACAGGCAACTAGCCTGTAGATATTTTAAACAGTTTAATGCCCTAAGGAATACCGAAACACAAGTTTAACTTAAAAATAGACAGTATAATAATGCTCCTCGGGTAATTAGAAACTCAACTAAGCCGAGCAATGACAAAAGTGGATAAAAATCGTATCAATTCAACTATTTTAACAGGTTTTCACGTGGAAATGTATGTTTCATACAGAGAATCGATTTCGAACCTGTGGACCCTAGAATACCCTTTATTTTTAGACCAAGTCAGTTCCCAGTTAAACTGGTTCTCAATTACTATTAATTAGTTAAGGTCAAACCTTGGACATGGTTGATATCTCTCTTCCCAAGCCCGTATTCAGCCAAGGCCANATTTTAAGTTATACCTGACTCGGGAAGCGCAACAAAACTCCCGTAAGGCTGGGTATCTGTTATATCCTTGTCTGTGGCCAAGGCCAATTTTACATGGCCTTGTATACAATCTTATAATTCATTTAATTAACATAGAATAAACTAGGTGCCTTCTCACTTTATCCACTCTAACGACAGAAAAATACTTTAAAAAACTGATATTATATGCGCTTATCAATTGAAGATTAAGTTTTGTCAGGTTGGTTAACATTATAATCGACCTGTCGTGGGCGGGCCTAAAAATAAAGATATAATTTAACAAGAAAATATATTGTGTGCGTTTTTTTCACTATCAGTGTCAGCGAAAGGTTCGAGGTCACAGAGTATGTTTTCAGTAAAGTTAAGGTATTTAGCGTGAATTAGGTTTATTTACTTTTGTTTATTGGTACTAAGCCAACACCACAATTTTGAATGGAAAACGTTAGGGTGATTGATATAGTGGTTCTTTCAATTTAATTCAATTTGATTTTTTAGATAGTATATAAAATTAAACTATTTCTTTTGGTGTTCATTGCAACAATGCCTCAAAGTAAAATAGCCATTGTTAGCGTGCTTGCACGTGTGTCTTAAATTTAGGTATATTTTCAGTTATTTTATGCATTCAAATTAGATTGTAAATGATATATAAAAACATATAAGTAGCCTGTTACCTGTCATTTTAATGTCTGATTTATTGAGGTAAGGCTAGGTTTATAACCATGCATAGTGTGTAACCAATAGTTGTCAATGAAGCGTAAAGTTCACAATTAATCATTAAACTACGACGATATATAATTAAATGGGGTGTTGTCTTTTAATTAGATATAAAATTTGGCTCAGCCTCTTTGCTCTACTAGATAGGTTTTAAAAAATAACTTCTCTTAACGTTCACTTGAGAAACAATACTAAATAAGCCGTATATTTCGAAACATAAAATTAAACTAACTAAAGTAGTCATCAAATCAAACTTTATTTTGATCTGGTTCTGGTTTTATTAATATGTGTACATGTATAGTAAAATTCCAAGGTCTGTTTGTACATTCTAATTTTTGTGGAGTTTATATTTTTTCTGGGTAGTATATAACTAAGCGATAAGAAGAAAAAATATTATATTTTTCGAATTTTTATTTTTCTGTTTGTTGCCAGTAAACTCGAGAAGTAATATGGAAACCAAAAGGAACTTTTTCCTTTGCACTCGTTGTTTTTCTGGGAACAGGGTATGTTACAGTATTTACCATCAAGCTATCACATCAGCAAGCGAAGCAGTGTCTAGAAAGATGGACGTGAGCAGTAAACATACGTTGTGGCTGTTTGGCGCGAGTACAAAAAATGGCACTTGATTTTATCAGCGGGAGAGGAGGGAGGGAAGTTAGTGTTTCTTCGGGAATCATTGTATGCGCACAAATCATTGGTCTTGAGTCAGTTTCTTTCTTTTCTAGCAATTAAAGTTGTATATTGTTTTGAATTCGTTAGCGCTGCAAATAATATTCTTGCGTATCGTTTGGTATTAAGCCAAAATCACAATAATGTTGTTCAGTGTAGCAGATATATATATCTTCTTTAAATTTACTTTATTTTTGTTTCTTAGGTAGCAATTTAAACTATTTTAGTATGAAGAGCAATAATGCCTTCATGTACGATATCCAATTCACCCTACTAAATAAGAGAGAAGCCGCGGGCAAACTCTATTCAGCAATAAACATGGCTAAGATACCAATAAAAATCTGTTTTCATACTATCGTTTTCTTTTTTGTATAGTTAATTTGCAAATATACAAAAAAAAGTTTTACGTTCAGAAAAAAAAGGTCAATTTATTAAGTTTTCAAAACGAATTTATATATATATATATATATGAACATAGTTTTAAAGATATGTGCTCTTTGGTAAAAACTTCCTGCTGAGATGTTAGGATCTCAATACAAAATATTAAAACATTACTAGACCGGTACTTTTGTGACATTTTCAGGACGACTAACTTGCCATACTGTCTAGGTTATATTCTTGATAGAATATAAAGGAATTGTTGAACACGAAGGAAGAATCCAACAGACTTGTGGTATGACTTCCAATTTTAAAGTTCAACAATACGGATGGTTTGGTGCTCTCGCCTACCTCTTCAGCCCCTAATGATGAAGTGACTAGGTCTGCCACTTGTTTAGCTCCAAGGGGTGTGCATATGTTCTCCAGGAGTCCAGTTTCACTAGAAGAGTGTGTACAGAGAAAGAGCGACTTTGTATATTCAGTAGCACTGACAGAAAGAGCTCATGCTCTTTTATCGAGATCGTTGTGGGCTCTCCACGAAACTTAGTGTTTGAGACATTTGAATTACATTGCCAGCTTTGAGCAACTTCGTTCAACGTTATTTTTTTATTCGTGTTTTAGTTTTTCATCTCCAGCGCCGAGCACTCTTGGTGATTGGAAATAACAAAAAGGAAAGGTAAGCTTCAAACGGGTCGTGGGTTCGAACTCCTCCTCGTTTTTATTTATAGGAAGCTTTTGAGTCGAGTCTGAATGAGGATGACCCTGGAGGAGGAAATGTACAGCTTGAGAAGGGTTTTAGAAAACAAGCTTGGCACAAGCGAGGTTTAGAGAAAAAGAAAGAGCTTTTTCTTAGACGTGCTTTATTTTCAAAATGTGATAGCATATATTTTTCTTAAATCATGCAACGGCTCTTAGCAACACAGTCTGGGCTATTCGCATGATTACACTAATGGATTAGGGATGAGGAAGGTAGAGTTAAGCGTAAATTAACCCGCGTATGAACGAAGTGATAGTGGTAAGCCATTTAGGAACATCCACTCTCAGTACACCCAAACGAGTTTTGAGCTCAGAACTCCCCGTCACCGACCAACCAGACCAGATAATGTTGATACCTTAGCTCGCATGCGGGTGAAATGTAGCAGTTCTGAGCTTCCGGGTAGGAATACAGATCTAGAGTAGTCATTTTTAAATCGGCTCACAAAATAAAATTCTGAGATAATTGAGGAATGTTTAGCAGTTTTGAAGCTTCAGAGCCGCTATTTCCAAAATAAATACTGCGCTGTATTTGTCTGTTGAAGTAGGCGGTACCCTAAGTTAATATTACATATGTGAGTTTTAATTACGCTCATCAGTGATCATGCGAACTATACGTTAGTCTTGTATAAAATTGTTTGCCAACAACATACAAACGGAGTTTAAATTCCACCAGAATGTACTGAGAAAAGTTGAACCTTAATACTTCCCCGCTCTTTCTCCACACAAGTGCGGGCACAATTCTTATAAACTATACCGTCGGTATCCTTAGACAATTAGTGTAACTAAATGCGAATAAGACCCGCTTCGGTTGCACAATGTTCTAAGGCATCACTTTCGCAATATATTGGACTGCCAATGATGGAGAGAATCGGGTTTGAATCCTGTTTGTGTGTATTGAGGGTGGTTTTTCCTAAATTGTTTTTCATTCTCCCTTGGCAAAAATGCGGATACACTATCTTTGAATATAGCATTCTTGCTCCTTAACACATCTAACGTAATTAGGATATATGTGTTTAGCCCGAACGGGTAGTGCCACGGTGATAAAAAAAAAACACCGACAAATAAACCGGGCGGTTAGTAAGGTACTTAAAGAACCTACCATTATCTTAATAAATACTGCGCGTGGAGACATTCCCCCTGAAGTAGACCACGACCTTAATCAGTATTCCATTTTATTTTTATTTCTTTGAACAAATAAATTATATGAAGGCAGAACACAGTTAAGTCCTTCTTAAGACTCATTTGACTTAGTAATCCGACACACAAATATTGTACTAGATTTATTTTTAGTACGTTCTTAGAGAGTGCGCCCGTGCGACAATCGTAAATATAATTTACAAGACGGAGACAAATATGTCTCGGCACGTCACTCGTATAGAATGGTATTAAGTTGTTTTCCCCAGCGAACCAACTAGATTCTATCTTATAAAATGTTGTTTGACCATATTTCTTTATTTAAGTCTTGCAAGACACTAAAAGAACAAAGATTGCGACACACTTAAACTGTGTTGTTGCAACTTAGGATGAGCGGGAGAGAGAGTACAATGAAATATGTAGCTGAAGTTGTGTTATTCTCTCCCTCAGATGGAATTTTTCACTTATAGTAATTTAATATTTATCTTCCAGTCAATAAGTTGCTAAAAACCGGGCTACCACTACTTCAATAATTCAAAATTCTCCACGTTTTCCAGGTTTTAAAGAATGATTTCTCATTATTCCAAGACACTTTAGAGAAAAGCATAGAATAATATTATTATTTAGCACCGCGTCTTACTACCCGTTCGGGTTATACGCTTTAAGTACTAATTACGCTAATGGATTGGGAATTTTTGCGTGGAGGGAGAGTGGAAAACCATTTAAGAAAAACCACCCCCAGTTCACCCAACCGAGATTCGAACCTCGATCTCCCCGCCCTCAGCAGTCGATCTCAACACGACTAGCGCGTTAGCCAACTACGCCACCGAGGTGGGTCATAGAATAATAACATTGTATTTCTTTTCAAGTGAAATCGAAAATCATGTAATCGGTGTTTAGGAACGATTTGGCCTTGAGAAAATTTATACAGCCCTTACGCCACTCAATGTGTCGGAGGTAATAAAAAGGTAGGGTAGGGTGTAAAACAAGTGTTCGAATCAGCACGCTTGGTTCTTTAGTTCACCTTTTCTGTTATGCAAAGGCATACTATTTTTTTATTTCTAAAAAAAAAGCTTGACGTTAGCGTGGGGATACTGGGAACGCGAGAAAAGTTCAGTGTTTTTGCTATGTTTAAAGGAAAACTACTTTCTTTGGTCAAAATAAATCAAATATCGTTCCAGTAGAAACAATGAGTCTAGTTTTCTTCATAACGGTGATTGATATCAATAGTTTTTTTTATCACCGCATCCCACACTTCCCGTTTGGGTTCTACGCTGATGTACTAATCACGCTAATGGTTTCAGGGATTATAGAGGTTATATTTAGGTTAAGTGTACCCACATTTGCGTGAAGGGAGAGTGAAAAACCTTTGTGTAAAAACCAACCTTCAACAGTTCTTGAATATTTGTCATGGGTGTCCTGGCTTTAATGACAACTTTTTATTTTCATTTAAAATTTTGTTGTCATCTAACGCTGCTATGCTCATGACATATTCAACCACTTTTAATATCACCGTGTGAAGAAAATTAAGCTCTATGTTTGTACTGAAGCAATATTTTATTTATTTTGGTCAAAAATGTGTTGCTATAAAAAATGCAAAAACACTGGCCTTTTTCTCGAGTCACCTACGTCCAAATATTAATCTACATGCGCACCAATGTAGCGTATATATTACAAACAACCTATCATATTTTCCAAGTGGATTTAACTAAACCATTTCTAATTGTTGAGTCGAAAGAAAAAGTGAAACGTTACCGTGAAAGGATTACAGTTGAAGACTAGCTTTGCTCATTGGGGGCGGGGCCCCCGAGCTCCCAGTGAGTTTTCTTTGCAAGTGGATGTAAACTAATGTAATTCCAGAGCTGTTTTTTGATAGGTCTTACCGCTTAGCCACAAGAGACTTCCAAAGAAAGGTCCGCACCGACTTTAAAGTTTATCCACCATTTTGAATTTTTTTTCGGGGTTCAAAAGTTAATAATTTTAAATTTTTGGAATGTTTCCATCGGTTACATGCTAAAAGCTATAAGTTTGTAAAATTTCAAGTTTATAGCTCATCTGGAAGTGGGTAAACATTAATGTCATGAGTGAGTCAGTCATGTGGCTTTTTAGTTGTATAATATAATAATCACGGTTTGAAGTTTATGGTTTGAAACGAAGCTAACAAATTGAAACCCTTCCTAGCGTGGGACGTCAACAATCTCATTAAGACCCATGCTCCCCCTCTCTACTCCTTCCTTATTTTCACAATCTCGTGAATATTTTGAAACATTTATACTGATGTATATCTGGTTAAACGAATACAGAAATTTAACTTTACGTGAGCGATGAAATATATAGTTGACTAGAAAACTATTCCAAGCGTTACTATATCTGTTTTCATATATTAATTAACTAAGCCATTACGGAATTAATACGCATAGCTTCACATAGTAATAATTGATTAATATATAAAAATAAGTGGGGAAATGGAATGAACCAATATCTGTTTTTAGAAATTATAAATTGTGTGAATAATTCTAAATGTAAGAATTTAATATTAGAAGTTCGAGTACGAATTGTTCAGATATTTATATTCGATATTTGAATTTTAGAATATTCACACACCCCTAGTAAAAAGTTTAAATATGGCCTCCAAGAAATGGATGATTTAAATGTCACGCGATTGAACAATTTGAGGGAACCGGCCAGGACGGAGACCTGCATTCGGCTTCCCTAATCCACTGAGCCACCGGGGTCGACAAATCCCGACCACAGAGGCTCGCCTCGAATGGACATTATTTAATGAGGGGACACGGAGCGGTCAGCGGATACGCTAGCCGGGATGAAACACCACTAATGCATCACCGCTTTTAACGACTGTGGGAGGGGTGCTCCTGAAAGAAGCCAAAGAATTATTTACAGTCGTGTCTATTTTAAAGTGACCCCCAAATGAGAGGATTAAGTGCTATCAAAGTTTTGTGTGCGTGAGGGGGTTTAGTGCTTGTTGGGATACTAGGACGAGGTAATGGAAGGAGTGGAGACTAAAGACTACGAATCTATAAAACACCAGAGCTTTTAAATATAAACATATATACAAGGGAGAGAAAAAAAGTGGGCATTACGACACTGTTTTTAGAGTAGTTCACCTAATTACATTTATTAAGTAGAGGAAGGAAAAGTCTTACCAAAATTATTCTTCGGACTTTATTACCAACACATCCATATTAGTGGGCGCACGGACTAAACACCAATCTTGCCTTGTTTAAGTTTCCAATGATAGGGAGTTTGGGATTAAAATCCCGTCCGGGTGTACTAGAACTGTTTTTTATAACCAGATCCCTACTCTCACTCCGACCAAATAACCATTCATTATTTTATAAAAGGTGACCTGGTGGTCTAGGGGTAAGGTGTCGGACTTCTGTGGAGGGGTCCGGGGTTCAATCCTCAGTCCCGGCACAGATTTATCTGATTACCAAACCTTTCCTTCACCTCTGACAAGACATCTTGTGAATGTGAGGAATGCCAGGCCTCCACCGTGGTTCGGATTCCACGTTAAACTGTAGGTCCTTCATTTCATCTCACAATCACCCTACCATTGCACATTAGCTTAAGAGCGTATAACCCGAACGGGTAGTAAGACGCGGTGCTAATAATAATAATTTTATAAACATAGTTGGCTACATTTCGTTGTCTACCCGTGTAGTTGTAAATATTTGGATAGCTCGGACGAATAGTAAGACGAAGAACATGGTGAAACAAAATCACGCTGAATAAATTTTGTAATACGAGATTAAATTATTAATTTTGTGTCCACCCAAGTTTTACTACTAATCTGAAATATCCGATTATTTAAACTATTGGAGTAGGGCCGAGAAAGATATAATTTAAATTAAATGTACCTGCATTTGCGTGTGAGAGAGATTGGGGAATCAAATAAGAATTCAGTACATCTGCTGGGATTCAAGCCCCAATCTTCCTGTAGCAAGCAGTCCAGTCTAACACCGAGAGTGACGCCTAGACCAAGCGACAAGCGATGTGGCCAATGGCCAAGATAAACTGTCTAGCATCAGACGCCCAGGTGAAACAAATGGTAGCGGTAAGTACGCACATAAATAAACGACAGTATAAATCGATTGAAACGAAGGGTTAGAGAACTCAACGTCGTAACAGCGAAGAGTAAAGTAAAAGGAAAGATCAATCCCATGTAATCAAATTACGTTGACTTACCAGAGTTGGAAAGGAGGTGACTAGGGGGAGGGAGAGAGAAAACAGATGTAACACCATTACATGGAATGGGTGACAATGACTAGGGGGAGGGAGAGAGAAAACAAATGTAACACCATTACATGGAATGGGTGACAAGCAACTAGGAAAGTCGTCAGTTTGTGAGGAAAGATACTTTCTTATCCCTTCCCTTCTGATACCGCTCCAACAACCTAAACCCCTCTCTGATCCGGCCCTCCTCAGCACCCCTTTCGTATCGGCTTTCCATTAAATTTGTCTGAGATTCACCTTTTCCAACACCCAGTCGGGGTGTTAAGGTGATGCGAATCACAGGCAAATTTACCTGCCAAATAATTTCCGAATGTCAGGGAGATGCTATAAGCAATTTGTCAGAGGAGTATATTTTTTAATTTTTTGTTTCAGGGATGTCGGACTTGAATTGTGGGCGTCATCATCAAATATTGCACTGATAAGATTATGGGCATGCGGATGAAATGTAAACCTATTCTAGTCTGGTTTGCCTTAAAGCCTGGGTTTTAATTCTGGGAGGAGGATGCGCTTAGTGTGTGTGGGTAGTTTCTCACTCTCTCTCCAAAAATGCAGGTGCACTTTATTTAAATTCAACGTTTCTTATTCCTGATAAATTAGTAGAATTAAACACGCATGGCCTTAACAAGTAGGTAAGTAAAACGCAATGAGAGACAAAATCGTTACGAAACTCGGACGGGGTACTAGGTTTTGACCACAAACAATAGAGGGAGTTGATGTTCGGAGTTCACTATGAACGTGGTCCAAGCACCAATAAACACGTGTCAAAAGCCTTGAATCTATATTTTTATATTTAGTAAAAGAAAAGTACCTAAGACATTTTTTATTTGAGTATATAATCTATACTGACTAAACCAAAGGCTTCTCAGCACCAGTTTGTTCAACTGGAAAGCTTAACTATAACCCGGGAGGTTGGAATCTGTGATCAAATTCCACGGGGAGGAGCTAGATGCTGGATCGGACAGGGAGAATCCGGTTGAAAAAAAAATTAAAAATATCGTAATTTAATATTTCCCCATTACTGGGTCAAATCAGATTCCTTAATATATATTGGGCCCAGACCCGTTTAATTAAGCCTATATTATTTTCAATTAATTTACACTGTTGTTTCAATCCGACACTCCGGTATCGAAAGAAACATCTTATTATCTTCATTATTTCTGGGATTAAATGTTTACTAGGGTAAACTGTGGAGGAAGAACAAATTACACTATTTATCACTCATTTTCTGCACGACAAGCAAGAAGCAACTCTAACACTCAATCTCTTTTAACTCATCATAACTCATAGCTGTTCTTTCACCTTTACTTATCAATACAGCCTGATACCTGACGGATCAAGTGGCGACCTGTCTACTAACCCTTTTTCAATGAGCACGGTCATCACAAACTTAAAAAAATAAGCTTTTGTAGAGCTCAATGAACTCACTCTTCTTAACGGTGCCCCAAGCAAATGAAGCAGAAAAATGTATGTGCGTTGTTTAAGCAGATGAAGCAGGACAGGGAGTCCATTCTTTTATAGTTTGCCAATAATTAATACTCTATCTTGATAGAGTATATAAACGACGAATTTAATTTTGTTTAAATTGCACCTACCAGAAGTTAATTATGGAAGTTTTATAAGAAGTTGGATAGAGAAAAAACATCTTTTAGAATTCATTTTGAGTATTAAAAGTAATTTTAATTTTCAGGATATAATAAATATGAAAATACATTATTATGAAACAAAAGTTTTAATTATTATTATTATTAGATAAAAAAACCTTTTTCCAGATTAAAATTTATATACCTATGCTTACTGTTATCGATACTTTTATTTCTATGCTAGTACGGTAACGATAATTTTAATGTGTACAGTATCGATACTTTTCTTTCGATGCCACATCCCTACTTAGAACATTTTGCACCGCCAGAATTTGGACAAAAAGCTTTTCTAGCAAGTTGAGCTCTAACTTTCCAGACACCTGATGTTCCTCTTCTTTTTTATCTCCTTTCCAATTCAACTAGCTTAATTTTACCTCTCTCGCTACTTCTCAACAGCTGCCCCTTCCCATCCACCCCTTTCCTACCAAATTATATCCTTAAGATCCTCACTCAACCCAGGCCCTTCAAATCCAAATTTCCTTCCCCGCGACTCCTTAGAATCCAAACGTTCCTCTCTCTCTCTCTCTCTCTCTCTCTCTCTCAAGAGATTCACACACAATTTGGGTGAAGGTGCTTCAAGTAGGAAGGGGAAAAGAGGGTTCAAGTACAATACCCTTTCCCCAATGATTTTTTTTTTTTCAGTTAACGCTCATCAGTAACTACTCGTGACCCCAACATCCAACATCCAAACACCTCTATCAACCAGCCCACTTCACTGTCTTCTCAAGCACCCGCCCTCCCGTCCTACCTCCGCCCTCTAAAACCCCTCAGAGTAATTAATTATTATCTTGAAAACCCACACAAGCACATAGTTCAAATAAGTCTTGCCAGTTTTACTGGTAGGATAATTTACTTGAACGGTAAAATACTGTGTAGACATAAATGAAACGTTCACTCGAAATATCTGCCTCTTTTCCCTTCTCACACTCCTAATCTAAAGTAGGAGGAACCGGGTGAATCATCACTAAGTAGCTTGCTCCTCCTCGTAGCTATAAATAGAATTAAACCAATAAATTTTCAATCGGGAAATTTTACGGTAAAAATTTCATATCATTGAATCCCTGATGGAGGGGGAATATATTTACTACAGTTATGAGTATAATATTTAAGTATATATCAGGCCAGGAAACCCCAACATTAGTGACATATTAAGCCACCATAAGCTGTAGCTAATACGCAAGTGTAAGAAGGGAACTTATATCACTGTTATTGTTTTGTTATGACTCATTGATTGATAACGTATCTGGCGTTAACGTATTTAGGAGAAATTAAACTAAGGTGGAAACGTTAACACTTTGAATATCGCGATTGTATTTGCTCCAGGAAAAATTTAAATAATATTTTTCATCTAATGTACCTAACCGTGGCTACGTGGTTAAAGTTGTAGAGGACAACTGTTGTTTAAAACAGGGATAGGCAAACTACGGCCCGAGGGCCAGTGCGTTCAACCCAGCCCGCGGGATAAATAATTAAAATGTGTTGCGTTGTGAAGCAGGCTATTTTAAACACAGCATTTTTTTTTATAAAACCACGACAAAATCAAAATTTACGAACTTGGTAAATTATGCTTAAAATATATATGAAAATGTTTGACTCCTCATATTGATGTAAACAAGTGTTTTCAGTCATGAAACTTAGGAAGAGTTATCTTAGAAACCGACTTACTATTTAGCATCTGCCTTCACTCTTGAGAACCTCCTCCTCACAGTTTCACTCATCTCACTATCTCACAAATCTTTTGAACGAACTTAAAAATATATTTTACGGATCAGTTAGGATGCCCCCTCAAGGAAAAAATATTTAATATGACAAAAGGTGGCGGGGGGAGGCAAGTTAAGCAAAGCTCCCAAATCACAAACCGATAGTTCGGTTGTTGTTTTATGTTTTTTGTGTGCGGAAAATAAATATTTTGTTTTAAACTATTTTGCACTCAAGTATGAGGTTTTGCACCTTAATAGTTTTGCAAGTAAAAAAATAATTTAAATGTTGGGGAGCCAACGTTAAGCGTAGCTCTCTCCCACCCTAACCTATAATTTTCCTTTTACTTGTGCCAACATGAATGTATTGTCTTGCACACCTACGATGCACCCCTTTGAACTTTTAAGCATGTCGTTTTGTAACATAATAGTTTAGTGAGGAAAAAATATTTAATATGATAAAACACTTCGGGGCAAGATTAAGCATGCTATTATTTATATTTCTTATGTCGGTATAACTGTCATATTTTGAATAATCTAGCACACAAACATGACGTTTTAAAATCTATTATTTTAGTTGTGAATTTTTTTATAATGTCAGATATCCTGCATAAACTTTAAAAGGCTATATATATGTATATATCACTATTAATTTAAGGTTTTGTTTTGAGCTGTTTTCCACGCCAGTATTCCAACTTAATAGTATAGCAATAAAAAAAACTTCAACGTGAAAAAGGAAAGGATCAAAGGCTAACAAACAATTTTAGTTTGTCTTATGACTATATAAACTACCAGTTTTACCTTATTATGGTGTGTTTCGTCTTGATTGCTTTGGAAAGGAAAATATTTAATATTAAATAAGGTTTAAGGGTCAATAAAAGCGTAGTTCCTCCCTTCCACCCCAAAAATTGTGCGTACTGTTTCTGGGGTTAATGTACAAAACACGATACTTTGGTGCAAACTAGTAGGGTGAAAGACGGTACAAGGTGTGTAGAGATGTGTTGAGTGGTGTCACGACACAGAAATTTAATTTGAAAACACCCATCGTGACAATAATATAAAATACTTGTTTATCCTTTTAAAAATAAAATATGTTGATAAACAGCTGTTTTAAATTAGCGTTGCAAACCCTCAAATGCCAACATAAATGTGCGTGCATCTTGAATTGCTGTGCCGATAAGGGTGATTAGGTTCTTAATTTTCGATGAAAGTGTGAATCCTGCTTAGTGGCTTTTTATTTCTCCCGGTAGCAGCTAATTAAAGAAAAAACAGCTCAATTTAACCTCTAAATTAAAGTACGACGCTTCCAAAGGTTCAGACTTGTACCAAAAATTAATAAGACACAGAAGACCTAGGAAACTGAAATTTCTAAGGCAGGTAGGTAATTCCTAGCCCCAAAGGATGCAAAATAAATTTGGTGACCGAAAATTTCCATTGAGGCCCCCAACTTTAGGGGGTTTCTAAAAAGCCAAAGTCAAAAAATTATTGACGCCCAGAAAAGCTAGGAAGCTGCAATTTTGCAGGCAGGTAGCCCTCTGACTATAAGGGTGTAATAAAAGTTGGTGACAGAAATTTCCTAAGAGTGGATTTTCATAAAACCTAAGTCGAAAAAATCTATAAGCTAGAACTAAGAAACTGAAATTTTGCAGAGGAAGCCCTATAACCCAAGAGGATGTGGGAATATTTGGTGACGAAAAATTACCAAAATGGAGGTGTTTCCAGAAAAATAAAGTCAAAATACTCTCGAAACTCAGTATATTTAAGAAGATTAGATTTTTCAAGCAGGTAGCCCCTTATCCAGAAGGATGAATAAATACTCGGTAACTGAAAATGTCCAGTGGAGCCCCCAAAATGGAGGTGGGGTTCTAAAAGATCAAAGCTATAAAAAATTCAAATCCCAGAAGAGATAGGAAGTTGCAATTTTGCAGGCAGGTAGCTCCCAGCCCATAAAAGTGCAGGAGTATCTGTAACAGAAAATTCCCAAGGGTCTCCCCCCGCCCAAAATGAGGGGGTTTCCATAAAAACAAAGTAAAAATAATCTAGAAGCTCAGTATACACAGGAAGATAATTGTTTTCCCAACAGGTAGTCCTTAACCCAAAAGGGTACAGGAATACTTGGTGGCCAAAAATTCTCATGGGGGTCCCAAAAAGTTCTGTTAATTTTNTGTTAATTTTTTTTTTTTTTTTTTCAAATCAAAAAGTCGAAAAAATCTCAAAGGCCAGAAGATATAAGAATATGGAAGTTTACAGGCATGCAGCCCCTACTCAAAAATAGTTAGGAATACTTGGTGACCAATGGAGGCCACCAAAAAACGAAAAATTGTATACAAAAGTTGTTTATAATGAAATTTTCAATTGAGAAACAGCTTTATACGTTCATTAAAGTAAATATATGATCCACTACCTAAATTGAAATGCACCACACAGATTTTGAGGGTCACTAAAATATTATTCTTATTCGCAATCATTGTCCAACAAATACCATTGGGACACATTACACACTATAAATGAAGCCGTTGACTTTTAGACGGGTATTATGTTAGTCATTAAATAAAAATAGTTATATTAAGCAGGGACCTACCAATTAAAGTAGGCCCAAAACTACTGGTACATTGCATTTTAACACATTAGGTATTTGAAAATTATTTGGGTAGAAGCTTGCAATCTCGTATGTAAAAGCAAGGTGGAGATTCAAGAAAGAGACCCACACAAGTGGGCACGTGGAAAAATGCATCAATCTCAAAATGTTTAGTGCCGGTGACAATTAGGCAGGGTTCAAATCCCAGTTGGATATAATTAGGTATTTTTCTCCTAAATAAGTTTCTTCCCTCACTTTATCGCAATGGAGATACATGCAGAAGAAAAAAGAGATTCTCAACCAGAATTAGAAAACGAAACCAAAATATCAAATCCAACTACCAGTCGGACATAACCTCTTCTGATTTCAATTAATAAGCTCCATGTTTCATAACTTAGTCTTGTTACCTAATTAGCTCCGCCTGAGAGGAAGTGGGAGTTCCCTGCCCAAATCTATCCTTAAAAAAAACTTTCCACGCGATGTGACCTGTTGAGTATCTCCTCGTGATTCGGCAAGAAGGAAAATGGGGGAGGGGGGGTAGTTGAGCCCCTTTCAAGTATCCTTATCGCAAACTGTTAATAATCACCCCCACCCTTATTTCCATAAAAGAGGGCGTAAACTTCGCCACCGCACCAGCCGATCCCAAGGCTACAAGAACCGACCAGGAAACCTTCCATCAAGAGGCATGTCAGAAGCAGCGACGAGCTCGTCTGGAAAAAACCTAGAGCTAGTGGCAACATTTCCATAATATAGTTTTTTAGTTTTATATACTGTGGGTATTCAAAATGCACTTTTTGGACCGAATGATTGTATCAATCCACGACTTTCAAACTAAATTAACTCTAGAACCCTCTGGGCAGAGAGACCAAGGCGTAAAGGTCATCTGGCCTGGTTTGTAGGCTAGGGAAAGTTCAAAGTTCGAATTTCGGTCAAGTGTGCTTGGAGATGGTTTTATTAAATGGTAAAAAAAGTGTGAGTATGTTTCCTCTATTTTCTTATTTTCTCATTTCTATTTCATTAATGTATATATGTAGATAGACGCGGCACACAGAAGAAATAAAAGCTATGTAAAAGGGTATGCCTCAATTTTACTAATTATAATTTTTCAGTTTTAGTAATTTTTTCCCCTTTATCTGAGGTACCTATGTTCTTTCTGAACCGACTGAAAAAATCAGCACACGACCTATAAACTAGCTTAAATCTAAAACAGACACAACATCCAGCCCCCGGCCGTTAACACATCACTGTGAACGGAGAGATCCACATTTCTCCAATGATAAATTCTTCGGCCTTGCCAGGAATCGCACCCGGAGCCCTTAGCTTAGTAGAAATATATGCTACCAAGTGAGCTAAGGTGTTGGGAAATCTTGAAGAGAAATGAGTTCAGAACTCTTACAATGATATAAACCCTATCGTCTAGTGACCTTTTATATCAAATATACAGGTTCAAACACCATTTGGCACTTGATAAGTAGTAGGTGTGTGTAAGTGTTCACCTTATAGCTCCCAAATTAATATAATTATTGAGGAGAATAATAAGAAGCCTCGTCTTTGGACAAAATCATCCTTTAAAATAAGATACTTTGTTGGTGTGAATTCCAGTGGAGTCAAAAGTTTCAAAGTTATTATGCAATACATCATCAGGTGAGATACGAGTGATTAAGCATCCACTATTAAGTTCTGTCCCAGGTGCAAATACCCCTTACTTTATATCAAGAGCAAATACTCACGTTAGATACCAGTCCTCTGGGCCAAGTGCTTAGCACAAGTTGCATATGACTCCTCTACCAAAAGCTTTCCACTTAGGTTTAATTGAATCAGAATTTTAATGGGATTCACTATAATTCCTTCAATATTTCAAATAATTGCTAATTGATTAGTTACTTTATATACCCTAGTTCAACAACAGATGAGTGCAGTGAGAATAATTTGTTGTTTAATGTGTTGATTCGTCCTTCCACACAGATTTTAAAATTATTGACACTAAGTATACTGGTACTAAGCTATAGTCGGGGTATGTATACCCTGATTTTGGTAAGAATAACAGTGTCTAATAGTTACTAAAGCTACTCAAACAATTAATATATTCATATCAAAGTCATGTTATCTGCTGATGTCACTTTTAATAGCTATTATCAATATATATTATGTAACATAAATAATATGTTGGCACAAGAGAAGTGTTTGAATTTTCTAAACTGTTCTTTCAACCCAAATTAGACTCTAGTACGTTGGTTGTTTTGTGTAAAGATAAGTTTTCTTAGCACCACGTCTTACTGCCATTAGGGTTATACGCCTATTTACATTACACTAATGGGTTAGAAATTAGGAAGGTTTAATTTAGAGGAAATGTACTCTTCTTTGCGTGGAAGGAGAGTGGAAAATCTTTTAGGAAACCCAACCTCAGTACACCTGCCCGGGATGAAAGCCCAATCTCCCCGTCTTCGGCAGTATAGTATATTGCAAGAGTAGCGCCTTAAACCATGCGGCCAGCGAAATGGGTTGGTGATAAGTTGCGTTGTAAATCGTTGGCTGATATAGCTCTTTGTTTAGAAAATATATGTTATTTATTGTATTATTATGTTATATTATAGTGAATAAACTACTTTTACCCTTCCTTTATTTCTGTAGAACATAGTGATATAAACTTATTGTATTTCTACACCCTTATACATATTTAAAGGGGAACATACGTACAATAGTGCGCGCGCAATCCCATGAGCTACAAAATTCAACAAAAACCTCTTCGGTAGTTCTACTCTCTAGTTGAGTTTCAAGTTCCCATTCGAACCTCTTTTTTTTTTACGAAACTTCTTGTTAGTAACAACACTCCCCAACCCTACACTACTCACCCCTGCAGCTCACCAAACACACACACACACACACAAAAGATTCCCCTGGAATCTGACCAAAACCACCAGCACTTCTATTTCTTTCTTCCCACTGCCTTCAAGTCTTTTCAGCCCTTGATTGTAACTAGCAGTTATCTGCCTCCCCGTGGATGTGTGTGATCCGTGAACCGAATTCACAAGCAGGAACTGAGGGTTTCTTTGCTACCGGGCCAAGGGCGCAATGCCCCAGATAGTTACACTCTTACAGAATATGTTACCGAGCCAAATATAAAACAAGAATTTAACATAGAACTGCGAATAATCCATTAAATGTTAAATAAATATTTTTTTTAAATAAATCATTACAAATAGATATAAGTAAACAGAACAATGCCGTAAATGATTGAAGTGTTTATATTGTAAACATTTATTAAGATTAATTAGTATTTGATAGATACCAAATTATTGGCGTTTAAAATCGTAAAGATATGATAATATTAAATTATAGTATAATGTCGTTGAATGCAAGATGTCACTCAGCTTTTAATCTTATAAATTGAAATAGTCAAGTAGGTACACGTAGCAATTTTTTCACTATCATAATGTACTGACTGGTGTAAGAGGAAGAAGAATTGTATGCAAGGTACAACCAAGAAATTATCTACTCTACATCCTCATCATACTATTTTTAAGGTATGGATCAGAAAATAATTACAACTCTTGTAGTGTGTACTCATCAACAAGAAGAGAGTAGGCATGTTAAACAGTAGGGCCTAGTATGCATACAATTGTACTGTACCCAGTGGATGTGGGACCATATTTGTTTAAGGGGGGAGGGAGAGTTATAAAAAGTTTTTAAAGCGTAATTGTCCTCCAAGTCAAAGGGGCCCATAAAAGCTATTTTAAGAAGTCTTCACCTGGAAATGTTTTGAAAATTAGACCCCTCACCAAGATATTTGGCGTGGTTCTCCTCCATAAAATCTTGGAGCTTTGGATATCCCTTGAAGATATTTAGAGTGATCCTTACCAAGATTGTTTTTAGTTAAATATTTAAAGAATATATTTGAAATTCTCTTCCCCTAACAACTCTTTGAAATCGGTATGCCCCTAAAAGCTAATTATAGTGGGTCCTCGCCTTTAAATTCTAGACAGACGGCAAAATCCAAGCACATTTCCGGGGTGTTTTCCCGATCAGTGATCACCCTTGATATCTTAAATTAAGTTGATTTGTGAGTCGTGTAGTTATACAATCCTGTGTTTAGGGATCCCGCTCCAAACAAACCAAATAAAGTTTGTGTAAACGGGTCATTTAATTCGATTCCACAAATTAAAATACCTAATCAGCTCAGCTCGTGTCATCAGAACCGTCCATTCACAAATATTAACCCAATAAATGTACGACAGTTTATGAAATGTTTGAGCAGGTTCCATTAACCTGTTACTGAACTATAAACACAATCATACTCGTCGGCAGACGTCAGAGAGAGAAAGAGAGAGTGCGGACGAATTATTTAATTCCCTGTATTTACAATGGCACACGCAGATATGTAATGAATGTAGCCAAATATTTGCCAGAAATGTTTGTGTCGAGGGAAAGGGCGAGGGGGGAATATGAGGTCAAACAAACACGCAATTCGATTAATAAAATAGAATTTTCAAAATTTAATTATATCTCAATACAAAGCCAATAGCAAATATTAAAAATAATTGTGTGTGTGTGCGCGCGCGCAGGTGGGAGGTAAAGAGAGATGGAGGTGGAGAGCTTTTTTTAATGTTCATTACGAACAAACTACAAGTCAAATAGGTGAATTTTTTTTTTTTTTTGTGCTGCTAGCCGTCCAGCCGTCTGAGATATCCGAAGATCTACACCTAAGTTATGAGGTATGGGTGACGAAGAGACCGTTTTTAAAAGAAATTTGCCCGCTTTTGCTTGAAGGAGGAGTGGAAATTAATAGGGGAAAAATACTTCAATATGCTCAGTTGGGATTCGAAATTCGAAATTTTCGTCACAAGAAAACTAAGACTTGACGAAGCTGGCGTCTTTGTCCACGTGCCCACAGGTGCGGATGAAAGGTTTATCAAAATAAATAAGTGATGTAACCTTTTTGGTTACGCTGCTTGGACTTCAAAAGAACCCACAAGGGAGGTCACGCAGACTAAACGTCAAGCTTGTCTAGTCTGGTTTGTTGGTAATGGCGAGGTCGGGGTTATAATCTAATTCGGGTGTATTAAGGTTGGTTAATCCTGCCTGGTTTCCTCCTCCACTCCCCTTTGTCACCCAACGCAAATACAGATACATTTCCTCTAAGATTTTACCTTCCTCTTACCTACCTCAATAGGATAATTAAATGCAGATCTCCTACTGCTACTAAGCGGTGCTGTGAAGTCGTTACGCCAAGTCTTCGACTCTGACTCCTTCAAAAATGGCTAAAGTATATTAATTATTAGTTGCCAATTTACAGCGGAAAATGCTAAAATACAGAATACTTATGGGAAGCTTCTTTGTCATTGTAAATTTATAAATACGCCAATCAAATTACCAATTTATCTCCTAAATATTAACAAATACATGGTACGGAACTCCACATGGACTTTTTCGCTCTATTGTTTAAAAATTGAGATATTTAGTCAGAACACGTTATATATGGGAAAGCATAAACTTTTTGAAAGACTTATATTTATTACGCTATGGCATTGTAGAATTATTACGTTAAAACTTTAGTATCTCTGTACAACTAAAGCTCACAAAATTGTATTAATACATTTGCCAATATCTCAAAAACTGTTGGTTTTATAAAAATATAGTTCAAATAAAAGAGTTTTATTTTTAATGATGCTACAATTTTGCAATGATAAAGTTATTTACTATCTCAAATAGTTGCGGAGCTCTAAAAATTTCAGCCTCTGTAAAGTATCCTAAAAGTAATTGTAATGTGAAACTTAAAATAGCAATTTTGTTTATAATCTTAATCAACGCCTAGATATGAATTTTAATCAAAATCATTAGAGAAGATTTTGAGAAAAACGTTATTTTCTCTTTTCGCCCTTTAATAAACTACTCTTAATATGCGGCAGAAGGGAGCGCAAGTATTTTACAGTTTTTATAAAATATATATATATATTATTATTAGCACCGCGTCTTACTACCCGTTCGGGTTATACGCACTTACGCTAATGTGTAATGGTAGGGTGATTATGAAATGAAGGACCTACAGTTTAACGTGGAATTCAAACCACGGTGGAGGCCTGGCATTCCCCACATTCACAAGATGCCTTGTCAGAGGTGAAGGAAGGGTTTGGTAATCAAATAAATCTGTGCCAGGACCGAGGATTGAACCCCGGCCGCCAGAATAGAAGTCTTACACCTTACCCCTAAACCGCCAGGTCACTAATATAAAATATAAATTTGTTGGCAAAAATAAATCAAAAATTTCTCTTGTAGCAGCATAGAGTTTAGTTTTCTGCACATGCTTATATCAACCGATCTTGAATATATGTCAATGGTGTCCTGGAATTTTGTCAAAACTTCTCTCTTTATTTAAAAAGTTTTGACAAAATTGACAGATATTCAAAATCTGTTGATACTTGCATGTGCAGAAAACTAAACTCTATGTTGCTACTGGAAACATATTTGATCTATTTTGGCAAAAAAAAAATCTAATGCTATAAAAACTGTAAAATTACTTGCACTCCCTTTTGTCGCGTCTTAATTTTAGGGTTAGACAGACGGCATTCGGCATTGCAAAAACCACTTTTTAGGGTTGGCGGGTGGGGAGGGGGTCATGAAATGTCGATATAATTATATCAACCTCTCAGGTTAGTTTTTTCTTACGGTCGCAATACTTAGTGTTCGAAAAGTATATATATAAGTAAATATATGTATATATTTGCGTTTAGCTTGTTAATTATTGGTTTTATAAAATTGTGTTTCAAATAAATTATTTTTATTATAAATAGACCTACATATTTGAAGTGATAAGTAATTTCCCATCCCAAAAAGCTTTGGAGATTTGAGAGTAAATTAGAATTTACGCATCAGACTGGGACCCTTAATGTAATTTTGATGAAAAATTGAGAGTAGCCATTACTTTGCAATATTGATAAATGTGTTTAAAAATGGAAATTTAATCAAAATCGGTGGAGTCAATTTTGATAAAATCAGTTTTTTCTCTTTTAACCCTGCAATAAACTACCCTTAATTTTTGAGTTAGATTTCCAATTCTAAGATTGCCTCTGGGTAAACCTGCTATTAAGACAAACACACAAAAACTTCACAAAGAGACATTTTAAAAGCGTGAGTAAGAATTTGATTAATTTAAATCATTCTCACACTATGCTATTGATGTTTAGAGCAAATATTATTAATCAATTTCTTCTATATTATGTTTTAAGTACCCTCGCCATTTGATATTTTGTTTCCACACGTAAGCATTTGTTGGATAATAAAACAAGAGTAAGAAAATGACAGAAAACACACAGTTCTAACTTCAAGTTAAATATGATAAAATATATGTATTTTAGACTTTTTAAAGGTATCCATTAATGTGTTTCAACAATGATAGTTTTAGTTTTTTGCTATTCCTTTTACTACAAGTGTTATTAAAAGCTTAATCATAGGGATATTCATGAGAAAGGTTGTTTAAGAGTAATTGCAACCCATTTAGCTTGGAAAGAGGATGGGAAACCCTCAATGGCAAATCAGATGTGAAAAACCAACCTATTGGTACACCCAGCCAAGATTTGAACCCTGACCGCTCGTTAACATGAAATATATTTTATTACAAACCTGACGCCTGAGATCACACAAACATTGATGCGGATTTATAACGAAATAATAACAATGATGGTGTTATTTTTTTTACATACTTACTAGCCATTACTTGTGAGGGTCTTTTGTTTTGTTTTTCCACCATGTCCTTCCTTCCACCCGGCCGGGATAGTTACACTAATGATGTAAGGTTGTGGACAGCAGAAGTATGATTAAATGTAACCACCTTTGCGAAGAAAGGTGAGAAAAAGATTAAAAAATCACTTACAACGCAGGCCTTGATTCTAACCTCAACCTCCCATAACCTGAAATATCAGACTAGTGTGACGTTTGGACCGCATGATCACTGGTATAGGTGAGGGTGGATTGTGAACTTTTTATGTGAGAAATTGTTGGATTGGGCACCGTCAATTCGACTAGAAGGAATTGTAAACAGTAGGATTGGACACCGTCAATTCGACTAGAAGGAATTGTAAACAGGTGGATTGGGCACCGTCGATTCAACTAGATGGAGTTGTAAACAGGTGGATTTGACACCGTTAATTGTACTAGAAGGAATTGTAAACAAGTGGATTGAGCACCGTCGATTCGCCTTGAAGGAATTGTAAACAGGTGGATTGGATACCATCGATTTAACTAGAAGGAATTGTAAACTGGTCAGGTGGATTGGACACCATCGATTCGACTAGAATAAATTGTAAACAAGGGGGTTGGACAACGTCGATTCGACTAGAAGGAATTGTTAACATGTGGATTGGACAGCGACAATTTAACTAGAAGGAATTGTTAATATGTGGATTGGACAGCGACAATTTAACTAGAAGAAATTTTAAACAAGGGGATTGGACACCATCGATTCGGCTAGAAGAAATTGTAAACAGGTGGATTGGGCACCGTCAATTCAACTAGATGGAGTTGTAAACAAGTGGATTGAGCACCGTCGATTCGACTTGAAGGAATTGTAAACAGGTGGATTGGACACCATCGATTCGACTAGAAAACATTATAAGCAAGGGGATTGGACACCGTCGATTCGACTAAAAGGAATTGTAAACAGGTGGATTGGACACCATCGATTCGACTAGAAAACATTATAAACAAGGGGATTGGATACCATCGATTTAACTAGAAGGAATTGTAAACTGGTCAGGTGGATTGGACACCGTCGATTCAACTAGAAGAAATTGTAAACAGGTGGATTGGACACCATCGATTCGACTAGAAGAAATTGTAAACAGGTGGATTGTACACCGTCGATTCAACTAGAAAACATTATAAACAAGGGGATTGGACACCGTCGATTCGACTAAAAGGAATTGTAAACAGGTGGATTGGACACCGTCGATTCGACTAGAAGAAATTGTAAACAGGTGGATTGTACACCGTCGATTCAACCAGAAAACATTATAAACAAGGGGATTGGACATCGTCGATTCGACTAAAAGGAATTGTTAAACAGGTGGATTGGACACCGTCGATTCGACTAGAAGGAATTGTAAACAGGTGGATTGGACACCATCGATTTGACTAGAAGGCATTGTAAACAAGGAAGTTGGACACCGTCGATTCGACTAGAAGGAATTGTAAACAGGTGGATTGGATACCGTCGATTCGACTAGAAGACATTGTAAACAAGGGGGTGGACACCGTCGATTCGACTAGAAGGAATTGTAACATGTGGATTGGACAGCGACAATTTAACTAGAAGGAATTGTAAACAGGTGGATTGGGCAAATGCTGAAAGTGTATTTAGCCCCTCTTGGTCCTTTATATAAGTTTGAACTGACAATAAGAGGTGTCTTTAACTAAGCAGTTATCCATGTGCCCCCCTCCCTTCCCTAAGCAAATTAGACATCACGGAAAGAAGGAAAGTTGATCAAAATAATGAAGATAAATGTACGAAATAATTTTTTGTCTGCTATAATTGGAGGGAAAAAAATAGCACAATATTCACCCCAGTGATAATTTAAACTGTATTTATCTATTTAACATATGTATTGGCTAAAAGAGGAGTAGACTTCACCAGTCATATATACAAACATATCGACAAGATACTAAACGATTATTTTACGACCTTGTTAAAGAGAACCATCTTTTAGACCGTTGATCAGCGTTTTTCAACTGGTGCGCCACGAGATTTTTAAGAAAGGTAGAAAAAAGCGAGAAAAAAAAAGATACATAAAATAAAACTATTATATTAAATTTTAGACCTATTGTATGGTTTTCTTAGAAGGCAGGTAGGAGAGAAAAAAACGTAAAGCTACTATGGTAAATTTCCAAGAACTTCCTTCCCCATTGTTCCCAAAATATCTCAGCAATGTACTTTTACCACCCCATCTTTAATCCTTGTAAAAACAACGTTGTCAGTCTTCAGTCAGCTGCTGTTCGGATCGTGTGTTATTCCTTGTGAATTCGTATTAATGCATTTTTGTTAGTTATTTCTATTTTGTTTTAGTTATTTTGATATTTATATTTTTGTTTTATATTTTAGAGCCTACAAGACATGGACCAATTTATAATTAAAAAGCGTAGATTAGAAGAAGACAATAAGTCAAGTGTGGCTGGCATTAGTTCTAGTACTCGTAGTATCACAGCTACTAGTCCAGTTAGTGTTAGTTCTAAAAACGTCTAGCGCCAAAATAATGAAGACTATTTAGCCTTCGGATTCATTTCATCTGAAGAAGAGCACCCACGTCTTGAATGTGTTGTTTGTGGTGAGAAACTGGCAAACCAACTATGGTTCCAAGTAAGCTGAAAATACACCTTTACACAAAGCACTCGCATTTATGCGAGAAGCCAATCGGATATTTTAAAAGGCTTAGAGCTGATAAATCACACCAGACTGAACAATGGACTAAAATCGCCAGTATTTCTGACAAAGCTCAAGAAGCAAGCTATGCCGTTGCCGAAATCGTGACAAAAAACCATGAAATCTCATAAAATTGCTGAGTCAGTCATTTTACCTGCATGATGTAAAATTATTTATATTTTATTTGGTGTGGAATATGAAAAATAAATTTTGAAAATTCCAATGTCAGCTAACACTATTAGTCGGTGTATACAATACATGTCTCAAGACATTAAGCCATAAGTGATATCTACTATTAATATGCCGATATTTTCGCCATTCAGTTGGATGAGTTAACTGACATCACTGGAAAAGCTCAACTCCTAGCATTCAGCAGGATTGTGTGTAATGGAGATATAATTGAACCATTTTTATTTTGCAAACTCTTTCCAGAAACCATAAAATGCCCAGGAATTTTTGATGCTGTCGCCAATTATTTTAGTTTTCATGATTTGTCATGGAGATCATTAGTACCTGAGCCCCAAAAAGTGCTCGATGAGATGATTAAAATGGTGAAATATATCAAGAGTAGGCCATTAAAATCGAGGTTGTTTTCGGCACAGTGTTCTGCCATGGAGGTTGCTCACACACAACTCCTATTGCACACGGAAGTGAGGTCGCTATCTCGGGGCCGGGTACTTTCAAAGGTCTATGAATTGAGGGAAGAGCTTCTAGTTGTATTCACGTCTTAAGAATTTGAGATGGCTGACCTGCTTAGTAATGAGACCTGGTGCAATAAAGTTGCTTTACTTACTGACATCTCCCAAGACTTAAACGTTCTTAACATAAGTATCCAGGTAAAGAATGAAAATGTTCTTAATTGTACAGACAAAATTAGCTCTTTTAAGAAAAAATTAACACTGTGGGGAGCAAGACTCAAAAAAGAGAACAAAGTTTAAATGTTTGAGCTGACAAAAAGTTGCAAACTGAACAAAAATCTTATTGGTTAAATTTTACAAATTTTGTCACTCCTGGGTAAAAACAATGAAAAGTATTTTCCATCACTTGATGTTTCTTCCTTGGACTTGGTGAGAGATCCGTTGGTTTTAAGTGCTTTAGAGTCAACATAATTAACTGTTGCAGAAGAAGATGAACTGACAGAAATAAGAAACGACAGAGATCTGAAACTTAAGCACTCGTCAACAGATTTGGCCTCATTCTGGCTGTTTCTTCGACCGAAGTACCCCATCGTTACAAAGAAAATGATTGAAGCACTCCTTCCTTTCTCAACTTTGTATGTGTGTGAAACTGGTTTATCTGCTATGAACACAATAAAGAGCAAGAACAGGTCACGGCTTCAAACACTGGCTGAGGAGTTGAGATTATGCTTGTCAAACATCCGAACTCGGACAAGGGACATCATGAGGAATCACCAAGCACAGGTTTCCCACTGATATTTTGATGTAGGCAAATACTTTTCATTTATACTCATGTTTATATTTCTTAAAAATATTACCCTCTTTAAACTTATCATAAATATAAAACATTATTGTAGGTAGCAATAAGATTTGTCCTTATATAGAAAACTATTTTAGAAAACAGGATTTTTCATTATTTCATTGAGACAAAATGTGATGTGCGTTAATGATAGAGAGGAAGGGACACTTCTTTGAGGCCAATGGAATATGTCATAGGATTTTTTTTATAAATTACGTCTTTATCGGTGATAGCTCATTGCAATAATTGTAATAGTAATAATACTAATATCAATTTCAAAAATAAGCCTTTTGAATGTCACGACTAACATTAATACTTTTTTTTAAATTATAAATCTCTCTTTAAAAAAACTGATGGTGTGCCGTGGCAATTTAAGTACCTTGTAAAGTGTGCTGTGAGCTGAAAAAGGTTGAAAATCTCTACCGTAGATGTTAGGGCCAATTAATTTTTCGATGAGCCTTGAAGACGGCCTTTCAGAAAAAAAAGCCATACATAGTCAAAACTGAACTTAAGTTTCGATCCACATCAGAAGTCGCACTAACCAAAGGATCAATCAGTCTAATCTTTTCTGATTTGTCGGTGATCATAAAGAAGGGTTTTAAACTCCAGTCGTGTCTACTAAAGGTGTTTTTTT